>BCKG01000009.1:23015-298035 GCA_001600535.1 Yarrowia sp. JCM 30696
AGTCTGAGCGAACGCCAGAGCCGCCAAAGAGCTACAGATGCCTGAGTCAGAGCCAGTAAGTCCCACGAGGCAGTAAGTGCCAAATCCAGAGCCACCGACATGAGCAAAKAGCCAGTAAGTCCACAGTGCAATGAGTGCCAAACGCCTGTCAAGCCATAGAGCTACGAGCCACTAATTCCGATGAGCAATAAGAGCCGTGTTGAGCCAGAGCTGAAATGCCAGAGCCATAGGTCAGAGCCAGAACCATGGAGTCAGAGCCAGATACCATTCTACGAGCAAAGAGCCAGTGAGTCCTACAAGGCAATAAGAGCCAAACGCCGTTTCAAGCCAAKGAGTCCACAGATGCAATAAGAGCTATACAGAGCCAATGAGTCCGAAGAGCAATAAGAGCCTTACAGTCAGAGCCACTAAGACCAGAGAGCAATAAGAGCCGATAACGCCTGAGCAAGAGCCAGTGAGTCCACAGATGCAATAAGCGCCAAACGCCAGAGCAGATACAGACAAAAATGTAAGAGCGAAGGAGCCAGGGCCCAAGAGCCGAGGCCAGCCAGTTGCCAATAAGTCCGAAGAGCAATAAGAGCYAGAGCCACAGTCTTACTATTCAAGGAGTAGGCAGTGAACCTCAAGAAGAGGATGTAGCTGACCGAACCTGTTTATTTAGTTTACAGAGGAGTAGGTGAAATTCCGAACCTCTTGGGTCAATAAATCATGGACCATAGAGTCCCACCCAAATTTCAACTTGTAGTGTGAGTGGTTGTATTTTTTCGTAGTATTTTTTTTGTATTGTATTTTATTTTATTTTATTTTATTTTGTGCAGTTGGAACTTAATGCACAAGCAACGACCAAGTCTTAACTTCATGAGTATTGTAGCTACCGGTACTTGAGTCTTCTACATTGTACGGATACTTGTACATAACCTGACTAACACTTTCATATCTTGTATTCATAAATCATCATTCGTCTATATCATCGTTCTTTTAGTCGTTGTTCTCGCCCTCCTCGTTCTCGTAAGGCACCTCGGCCTGAGGAGTGTATCGGTAGGCGTGTCGTCGAGCTCCGTCTGACCAGTCCAGCAGGGCAGTGTGGGAGGTTCGACTGTTGTCCCAGACAACCACGGATCCGTCTTCCCATCGGGCTCGAACGTGGAAGTCGGAGCCTTTGGCAATCACCTCGTAGAGGAAGTTGAGAATCAGATCGGACTCCTCCTGCTTGAGACCCMCAATGTTTCGGGTGAACTGGGGGTTGACAAAGATGGACTTCTGATGCTCTTCTTGTTAGCAGGAAGCCACTGGGCCTCGAGTGCGAGCTGTTCGCCTTGCTACTAGCGATGATGATAAGCCTTAGGGGGCGAGCTCTTCCCTTTGTTTCCTTGCTAGAGGCCAWTTTTTTGATGTTTTCAGGCCAGCTTTTTTATAAGGACTTAGACCAACAATCATCCCACACAGCCCTATTTGATTATTGACTACAGGTAGTAATTATACCGGTATCCGTACCAACTAAAATATTTTGTATAGCTAGCTAATGGGGCAGTGTTTCAACTTTAGCTCGGTGCTTCTTACTGTACTTCTCCTCTGACTTCCCCTGATACACTAGCTACARTACCGGTATGCTACTTGTAGACAGSTGACTAAAATTTACAATCTCACACTACCGGTACCGGTACTGTCTCGGCAGTGGTGCGTTGCTGCTGTTACTATGCCGTGGGTGTGTGTGTGGGGGAGGGTTGCAGATGAGATATCCCTACAGCAGAAATTGTACATGCTGGGAAATCACAGATGCAAAGCTATTTGCACAACAGCATATCATATATGGTGAAAGCTTCTGGAGCCGAGTWTTGTACCAAGTGATACCCTACAGCTGTTCTACTTGTGGCACTGTGCCAGTATGTACAGTACGAGTTCTCGCACATAAACTGGTAACGACAGTAGTACATACTCGTACGCTGCATCCTACTCCTTGATCCCTTAAGAAACCAGACAWCAGAATATCACAGTAACTCTGGGAAACAGAGAAATCAAGTATTTGAAGTAACAAACCCTAGGGTAAATTTGTTGAAGAACTCTTGATTTTGCCTGCTTTGTTCTGGAATATCTCTGAATTCTATTGAATATTCGGCGAGCTTCTGGAAACTTCGRCAAATAAGGTTAAGCTCATTCTTATCCATTCCCTCACCTTCGAGAAACATCGCGAACTTRCGCAGCTGGGATGCACACAAACTATTAAAGGATGAGGGCTGCTACCCAAAATGAGCCATCACAAAACACAACACGAAAACAACACATCAAAACAACATGTCTAAAGCAGTAGGAATCGATCTTGGAACCACATACTCTTGTGTGGCCCACTTCGCCAACGACAGAGTCGAAATCATCGCCAATGACCAAGGAAACAGAACAACTCCTTCGTTTGTGGCCTTTACCGACACTGAACGACTCATTGGTGATGCTGCCAAGAACCAGGCAGCCATGAACCCTGCAAACACAGTYTTTGACGCCAAGCGACTGATTGGTCGAAAGTTTGACGACCCTGAGGTCCAGAATGACGCAAAGCACTTCCCCTTCAAGATTATCGATAAGGCTGGAAAGCCCAACATCGAAGTCGAGTTCAAGGGTGAGACCAAGGTCTTCACTCCCGAAGAAATCTCCTCCATGATTCTCACGAAGATGAAGGAGACTGCCGAGGGATACCTTGGAACCAAGGTGAACGACGCTGTCATTACCGTTCCCGCTTACTTCAATGATTCTCAGCGACAGGCTACCAAGGACGCAGGTCTTATTGCTGGCCTGAACGTTCAGAGAATCATCAACGAGCCTACCGCCGCCGCCATTGCYTACGGTCTTGACAAGAAGGAGACTGGCGAGCGAAACGTGCTCATCTTCGATCTTGGAGGAGGAACTTTCGATGTCTCTCTCCTGTCTATTGAAGATGGTATCTTTGAGGTCAAGGCCACCGCTGGTGACACCCATCTCGGTGGTGAGGACTTTGACAACMGACTCGTGAACCACTTTGTTCAGGAGTTTAAGCGAAAGCACAAGAAGGACATCTCGACCAACCAGCGAGCTCTCCGACGACTGCGAACCGCCTGTGAGCGAGCTAAGCGAACTCTCTCGTCTTCTGCTCAGACTTCCATTGAAATTGACTCTCTCTACGAGGGTATTGATTTCTACACCTCCATCACCCGAGCCCGATTCGAGGAGCTCTGTCAGGATCTCTTCAGAGGCACCCTTGAGCCTGTTGAGAAGGTTCTGAAGGACGCCAAGATGGACAAGGCCTCTGTCAACGAAATTGTCCTTGTTGGTGGCTCTACTCGAATCCCCAAGGTCCAGAAGCTYGTCTCTGACTTCTTCAACGGCAAGGAGCTGAACCGATCCATCAACCCTGATGAGGCTGTTGCTTACGGWGCTGCCGTCCAGGCCGCTATTCTGTCTGGTGACACTTCGTCCTCTACCCAGGACATTCTGCTYCTTGATGTTGCTCCTCTCTCTCTTGGTATCGAGACTGCTGGTGGTGTTATGACCAAGCTCATCCCCCGAAACTCGACCATTCCTACCAAGAAGTCTGAGACCTTCTCTACCTATGCTGAYAACCAGCCTGGTGTTCTGATCCAGGTCTTTGAGGGTGAGCGAGCTCAGACCAAGGAYAACAACATTCTTGGTAAGTTTGAGCTTTCTGGTATCCCTCCTGCTCCTCGAGGTGTTCCCCAGATTGAGGTCACCTTTGATGTTGACGCCAACGGTATTCTTAACGTCTCCGCTGTTGAGAAGGGTACTGGTAAGACTCAGCAGATCACCATCACCAACGACAAGGGCCGACTTTCCAAGGAGGAAATTGAGCGAATGGTGAACGACGCTGAGAAGTACAAGGACGAGGACGAGAAGGAGGCTGCTCGAATYGCCGCCAAGAACGGTCTTGAGTCCTACACTTACTCTCTGAAGAACACTCTTTCCGAGGAGAAGTTCAAGGAGAAGGTTGAKGAAGACGACCGAGAGAAGCTTGAGAAGGCAATCAACGAGACCATTGAGTTCCTCGATGCTACACAGTCTGGTGCTACTGAAGAGTACTCCGACAAGCAGAAGGAGCTCGAGGGTATTGCGAACCCCATCCTCATGAAGTTCTACGGATCTGATGGTGGGGCTCCTGGTGGAATGCCTGGTGGAGGCATGCCCGGTGCTGGAGCAGCCCCTGGTGGCGGAGAGGGCCCTACTGTCGAGGAGGTCGACTAAGAACTCAAGTAATTGTATATAGTAATTGATATTTATTGGTATTTCACAACTTCAGTGTAAACATGTACGGATACTTGTAGACAGTACAGAAGTGCCTGGGTTATAGTCTCCAGTGTCGAGCATCTAAGATTCTGTATTCTCAATAATCTTTAGCAGCGTGCTCCATTCTTCTCCGACTGTACGGTACAGTACACGCTACCGGTACTAAACTTGCCTAAATGGGTCGGGAGGGGGGGGTTCCTTCAGTTCGAGCACTCCTAAAAAACAGCACAAGTACAGTAACAGTAGTACAAATGACATGTTCCTTATATTCTGTTTTAAGCCCTTGGTACAGGTACTTCTGGCTTGTGTGAGCCATGATTGTTAAATGAATACCAGTATTATTAGAGTTGTATTTTGTGAGATTGATTACAGAAGTTAGATATAGACGATGTCACTTTCCAGCAGCAGGAAGCTGGTTAGGGTCAGCAAGTTTGGCCCAGCACTCGTTGTATCGTTCCTGGAGCTTGTGGCTGGTCTCGACGGCAAACTTGGTCACTCCCATCATAAACATGCTTTCAAACATGAAGGCCATGGATCCCTGGCCAACAAAGGCAGGTTTCAGAGCATCCGAGCCGTCAGGAAGAAGGCCAGGAGTGGGCTTGAGCTTCTCGGTGGCTCCGACATATGTGTCGGCGTCTGGACCATGAGGAGCAAACACGTTATGCAAGGATGCTCCTCCGGGAGCAAAGCCGTCTCCTGACTTTGCGTCGTAGTCTCCGGAAATGAGACCCATGAATTCGGACATGCAGTTTCTGTGGAAGTAAGGGGGTCGGAAGGTGTGGTCGGCACACAGCCATCTGGGGGGGAAGATGACAAAGTCGGCAATTGCAGTTCCAGGGGTATTGGACTGGCATGTGAGAACTGTGAAGATGGAGGGGTCAGGGTGGTCGTAAGAAACGGAGCCAATGGTGTTGTATCTTCCCAGATCGTACTTGTAGGGGTAGTAGTTACCGGTCCATGCGACAACGTCAAAGGGAGTATGATCCTGAACACACTCGTGGAATGAGTGGTTGAACTTGAAGATCATGGTCCACTCGTCAGTCATGGAGGATTCGGTAGTGTCGTAAGCAGCTCGAGGTGCAAAGAAGTCTCTCTCGTTTGCAAGAGCGTTTGCACCAATGGGACCTCTGTCGGGAATTTCAAAGTGGCCATCAAACACTTCCAGGATGTATCCTCTCATCAATTCCGAGTTCCCGTTAGCAGGCTTGACGTTGAATCGGATTCCTCGAGGAATGACGCAAATCTCGTTGGGTCGAACATGTAGGAATCCAAATTCGGTTTGAATGTCAAGTTCTCCGCACTGGGGGACAATTAGGAAGTCTCCATCTCCGTTATAGAAAGCCTCCTTTTCCATTGGGGCGTTTGCGGCGTAAATGTAGATTGCCATTCCATGTTTCTGGACGGGGGTTCCAGAGCCTCCCAGAGCTCGAATGCCCTGGACAAATGTGGTCTTTTCTCGCTCACAATAAGCGCCATCATTCTCAGGAAGCCCATTGGCAATCACGCTCTGCAGATCAAAGGGAGACCATCTCATCTGGTTGGGCAGGTAGTCGAGCTCTTTAAGCTCATCGTAGGGGTGAACCAGACGGGTGCTCTTTTTGAAAGGTCGGTGGACCACACTGGGCTTTCGACGGTAGACCCAGGCCTGAAAGTTGTTTCTTCGGGGAGCGGTAAAAGCTGTTCCAGACAGCTTCTCGGGGTACAGTCCAAAAGGCGTTTTTTGAGGGGAGAATTGGCCTACGGGAAGGGCCCCCTTGACAGCTTCCGAGTCGTGATGGGCCTGGAAGCCGCTCTGGTACTCGTATTTGTCGGCGTTGTCGAAGTTCGTTTGAGGCATTTCTTGTGGGTTTGCGTTTTCTGAAACGATCTATTGCGGCTCTGTTATGTTATATAAGTTCTCTCCACTTTGTGCCCTTCGCTATGGGTCTAAAAGGGCTTACCAGTTTAGGTTCTCTGATTGATGAGGGGAACACCTAATCGTGCAGTTTCGGAAAAACACGGTAATAGATGGGTTCCAGGGGATGAGAGTCTCTGGGGTCCTGACTGAACTAGGGGGGTAGATTGATGTGCCACTTTCACGGTAGATTGTTTTTCCACTCGCCAATGTGCCGCCACCACTTGTTTTCCCAGCAGCGGCTATTGACATCACGTGAAAAGAGGGGCCGGTTATGGGTGGACAAAGGCTAGTGTGCATGATGAATGTAAAAGCCTGTACCCCACAGAACGGAGACCCCATAAAGCCGTTTGGACGGATAATTATGGAGCAAAATCATAATTTCAAGCACTACATTACGACTCTGGCCTGATCTTCCAATCTCTTCATTCTCACCATAAACTATGTTCACAATTGACAACATTCCCTTTGGAGTCGTCAGCATAAACGACAACCCCCCTACCATTGCCACCATCATTGATGGCTGGGTCTATGATCTTCGAGCTCTTGGAGAGTCTCAGCTGTTTCAGAGCATTCCTGGTGTGCCTGCCGCTCTGAAAAGCTCTACTCTCAATGACTTTGCGGCACTTGGAAATGAAGCTACCGTGGCTCTAAAGAAGGAGTTCCGAGAGTTTGTGTCCAAAGATACGGCCCACCAGACACCCTGCGTGTTCGCTGAATCGAAAATTACAGCCTTTCATCTCCCATTCGACATCCCGGATTATACCGACTTTTACGCCTCCAAGGTCCACGCGACTAATGTGGGTGTTCTGTTTAGAGGAAAGGAAAACGCTCTTCAGCCTAATTGGGTCCACTTGCCGGTAGGTTATCATGGAAGAGCTTCTTCGGTGGTGGTTTCCGGAACAGACTTTCTGCGTCCTCAGGGCCAGATTGCAAACCCAGGATCGGGAGCGCCTGTTGTGGGCCCTTGCAAGAAGATGGACTACGAGGTGGAATTGGCCTGTTTCATTGGAAAGCCCAACAAGATGGGAGAACCTATTTCTGTAGAGAACGCCCACAAACACATCTTTGGATACGTCGTCATGAACGACTGGAGTGCCAGAGACATCCAGGCTTGGGAGTATGTTCCTCTGGGTCCCTTCCTGGGCAAGAACTTCTGCACTTCCATTTCCCCTTGGGTTGTGACACCCGATGCGCTGGTAGGTGCTGAAATTGAGCTTACCAGAGACGCTGAAGATCCTCCCTTAGCGCCGTACCTTGATGGAGGTAAACAGATTTTCGACATTGACTTTGAAGTGGCAGTCAATGACAAAAAGGTGGGCGTGTGCAACTCAAAAGATCTCTACTGGTCTTTCCCTCAAATGATCGCACACCATACCATTGGAGGATGTCCTTTGAGTACGGGAGACCTGCTGGGATCAGGTACAATTTCCAGTACTGGAGACTCGGGTGATGCTCTCACAACCGTGGGTTCCCTCCTGGAGGCCACTCACAACGGCACGAAGCCAATTGAGGGCATCTCTTTCCTCAAAGATGGTGATGTTGTCACAATCTCAGCCAAAGCCAAGAATGGTATTGATCTAGGCTTCTGCACCGGTGCTGTACTACCCTCCTCGAACTAGTAGCTGCTGATAAGTTCATTAACTAGAAGTAATATATATTTACATAGGTAGGTGTTTTATATCTACGGCGCGTCGTTGGCAGAGCTCCTGGCCTTGCCTGAGACCCCTCTCAGGATCCAAAACTTGATGATGGGAACAAACACGGCCAAGTCTTGCGACAGGGAAATGGCGAAGATAGACATCGCATCGCAGAGACCAATGTGAGCAAGTAGATCAAAGGCGTCCCCCTGTGGGTATCCCACAACCTGGGTGAAGCTGTAGCAGAAGATTCCCAGGCTGGACAGGTAAAAGAGCACGGAGACCATGCGAAAGACACGGGACTGGTTGTACTCTCGGCGCGAATCTGAGTCTGGGATGAACTTGCGAATTCGAACATAGGTATCCGTCTTTTTCACATCAAAAAACGGAGAGCGTAGCTCCTCTCTGAGAGGAACGAACGACTCCTGGTATCTTGAGTATCTCCAAGCGGTCTTGATTCGACTCTTGACGGTATCTCTGCTCTCTAGATCAACGACTAGAGTCTTGTGTCGATTGGGTATCAAAAGCAACGGGAAAAATATGAAGAACAGAATGATCTGTATCCCTGCAACTGGAAATGCCCAGGGGGAGTTGAGACGCGCAAACAAATTGGAGAAATCTGTCAGCTCTGACCGAATGAGAGAAAAAAACGGCGCAGTGAAAGATCGGGCTAGATTGTTGAGTGAGCTGAGTGTAGTGGCTCGTGGGTCTTCCTCGACAACATGTAGCTCACAAGTATTGCCATCCTTCGTGATTTTGCCGCCAATACACCGGAGCCCGTGAGACAGACGAGATAAGGATAAATTTCGGGAAAGGCTCCTAGAAAACGTGCTTCTCTTTTCACTGACTGAGTTCACCTCGGGGACGACTTCCTGCCTCCAGCGAGAGACACAGATGATCTTGAAGTGCGGCAAGCCATCATTCTTGTCCATTGCTTTAGACGATGACGCGTTCCCAAAGCCAGCCACGAAGACAAAGTAGTCCTTGAGCAGGAAGAGAAATTTGGATCGCGATCGGCACTTTGGTAATGCCACGTAGTCTGTGACGTTGTAGTGGCAAATGTACTTTGCAGAGTCGTTGGCAACATTGACAACGATGAGAATAGACATGTTGTTGGACATTACCACCAGCACAGCCACGTGGTACCGGTGCGATGCAATCATCACCTGAGTAACCTCAAGTTTCGCGTCATAAGGTGGCACCTGGTTCGGGTCTATTCTCATTTGTCGCTCGTGGTACCTCAGAATGGAGTCAAAGGGGATCATATGGTGTCTGTGGTTCTGCCTGGTGGCAGGGCCGAGGTCGCTGCTTTGAAATGGTCGCAGTGAGTACCCAATGAAGCCTTCAGACGACACCCAGGCAACCAGACATTGGCTGATGGTGAAATCAAATGACTCTCTGTCAGTTTCATACACCCAGCTGGGAATACCACTCCAGTAATAGGTGACGTGTAACAGGCGTCTTTCTGAAAACACGTCCCCGATTTCAATCTGAGTCACGTATTCGGACGCAGCAGTTATTGTGTCAGCCTGGCTGTCGGATGGAGACTGCTGCAATTCGTCCCTATCGGCAAGTGTCTCGCAGATTGACAGTCTGCGCCGTGTCTCTTCGACTTGCCTTGTTGGGGCTGCTCCCGGTCCCTTGCTGTGATGATAGTGACCTACCAAGCCGCTATTGTACCTGAATGTATCTGTTTTGTTGTAGGGCACGGATTCTCTAGGAATGACGAATTCTCGGGACGGGTGGTTGAGAATCCGGTTCTGCATCGCTTGCATTGCATCTTTGTCAGATGCAATCTTGCCAAACTCGCTGGGGGTATCAATGAAGCGTGACGTTTGTACCAGAGGGTGGACTGTGAATTGGAAGGGTTGTCCTGTAGATAATGCAGCTGTTGGAGCCCCTGGGGTCTGTGATCCAGCCGTCTTCTTCTCTGTGGTCTGTGGTATTTCGTATCGTATCTTGGGAAGGAGAAAGTCTCGTGGTGAAGGTGACCCCAATGATAGAGGAGAAGTTCCTTCTTCTGTGGACCGGCGGTATGCAGCCTCCATTATGTGTGTAGCAGCAGGCTTCTGTAGCAGCTTCTTGTCGTTGTATGTATCATGCTCGTAGAAACGCGACTTGACTTCTGGAGTTCGCCCTATCATTGTCAGATTAGTAGATCCAACGACGCATTCCAAACTGTGGTTAGTGTCGAGTGTAGTATGCGCACGGGTACTCTTACTCGTACCGGTACCGTGTGAGTGTGTATGTTAGTTATCTAAATTACTGTGTGCTGTTTAGACTACAAACAGAGGCTGTCATGGTAACCGTGTCAAAATATTATGGACAACGTCCTTGACGCACTGCTACGAAGTACAAGTACCCACACGCGTTTTATACGAGCAATTACAAAGAAATGAGCACATAGTGATGCGGCGTATTTCTACTTGTACAATAGCTGAGAAATGAATTCGTCGACTTCTGTAACCCCGCCTTGACCGAAACAGGCATAATCATGGGCTATTGCCGCGACCCCATTCGCTTCACCCCATATATAAAAACGAACATACAAGTAGTCCTCCCAGCCGCACGTCGCAGATGGTGGACTGGGCTTCCCGGTGTGCGTAGTGGATAAGATCCGTGGGCGTTGGTGACACGGGTACAAGTACGAGTACTCGTACAAGTACTTTTACGTCAAGTGGGATTGCCTCGGCCTATAAAGGCTGCTTCTTCGCTTCCTCCACTTCATGATCTATTGGGTGTCCCAATTCGGCATCATATGTTGCATGGTCCTTCTACTTGTAGAGCTTGTCAGGTCTTCCATTCCAATAAATCCATATATGACCTCGTACAAGTACTTGTACTTGTAAAAGCACACCCCACGCGCTTAGCCACACACAACACCGTTACATCGTCAGATAGGACCAAAACCAGCTCGCCCGTGGCATCTTGAGAGCAATTTCCTGACGGCCACCAGAATACATGTCATCTGCACGTCCACGTCAACTTCAGACTTCACGTGTTTAGGGACGAATTGGGAAGAACGTCAGAAGAGGCTTTCAAGACAGGCTAATACGAGAACCCTTGCTATAGTCGCTGGTACTACGAGTACGGAGTACATACGTGACATTGCCTCAGAATGGAGATACCTCTGACTCGACTTTTCCTGTTGCTCGTATCACAGTGCACAAGCATGCTCAAAACGTCATGCAGGACAAATGTTGACCACGTTGGGCTTTTGATCACCTTGACACTCTGACTGATCGGAGAGCGACATTATTACTTGTAGTGATATTAAATTTACGGTTCTAGCGAGCCTCGAGTTGGTCTTCCCCGTAAAGCTTGAGACGACACATTCCTGCGATTTGAATTTCCCCCCTTGGGCTTTTCCGCCGATGCAGGGTTGTGTGATGAGCATAGCCGTCGCACGCCTTCACGGCCCCAGGCTGTTCGATCTACACTACGTTCGTAATGAAGAAGCAGTGAAGCTACACGTCCCTGGCGGGCTTCTTGGAGCTGAAATCTCCACTATCTGCAGAATAATAGGGTGAAGCTATTTTAGCAGGGTAAAAAAGTCAACGTGGAGTCCAGGCAGTCAAGACTCAAGGCAACCACTTGGCACATCTGGGCTGGCCTGGTCTCAAGCCATGAAACATTTGCCCGCCCACAAGTTGCCAGACGGGTAATTTAAATGGCAAGATAAGGTACAGTAGCACTGATGATAGGGAAAGTGGGCTGTGTCTTCTTTCCATGCAACCTACTTAGTTTACAGGAGGTGATGGAGTCACTAGGACCTTCCAACAGCCCTGGGCTAACCCCCAGACCTCCACCTAGCGGCGTATCTACCCGTACCTGGGCATTCTTGGAGCTGCCGGCTCTTTATAAACAGGGCGTGCTCCGATGAAACTTCCATGTTCTGCAGCCTGCGCATCACCCCTGTCGTACGCGTCTGGAATGGTCTTCGAGCCGGGTAACTATATATAGATTTCATCGCTACTGGGAGAGTGGTGTAGGTTCGAGACAGAAGTGCAGACGTGGCGATTATAAGGTGATGCAACCGAACCACGCAAAGAGGACAAGGCCATGTATGAGCTCAGTATGCAAGCTAGCCAGAAGCACAATTTAATATCCTTTATCAGGCCCATCTACAAATGGACACATTTCTGGGCTACCACTGTCTGTGACCTAAAATTGAAAGTCGCTTTTTCCTTGGTTGGAAAAGAAGTGGGAAAGGTACTGTGCACTAAGGTTCGCTTGTTTGCTGGCATTGTGAAAAGCCAAAAAATGGTAAAGTAGTGGACGCGTGCCTCCACACGTTCTTCCTTCTTAAACTCCTTCTCTTCGCTTCATACACACACATCTCGCTCACCACACACCCCAACATGGTCCGAAACAGTGTGCGAGTGACCCGATTCGCCATTCTGGCGGTCGTGCTCATGTTCCTTCTCTACAAGCTGAGCTCCTCGTCTGTGGACATCAGCGGCATGGTCTCAAACAGAACCAAGCCTGATCTGAACGAGTTCAAGACAGAGGTTGAGGAGACTAAAGACACAGTCGTCGAGACCGCCAAGGAGGCGGCCAATGACGTCAAGGAGGGCGCCAAGAAGGCCGTCGACTCCGCTGCTAAGGTGGTGGACGCCGCTGCCGCCAAGTTCAAGCCCCTTACCGACTATCAGCGAGAGAACGCCACCTTTGTGACTCTGGCTCGAAACAGTGATCTGTGGGAGCTCGTGGGCTCCATCCGACAGGTCGAGGACCGATTCAACCACCAGTTTGCATACGACTGGGTTTTCCTTAACGACGCCGAGTTTTCCGATGAGTTCAAGAAGGTGACCACCGCCATGTGCTCTGGAAAGACCCACTACGGCAAGATTGGCGAGGAGCACTGGGGATTCCCCGACTTCATTGATCAGGAGCGAGCCGCCCGAACCCGAGAGGAAATGCGACAGAAGCAGGTCATCTATGGAGACTCCATCCCCTACCGACACATGTGCCGATACGAGTCCGGCTTCTTCTGGCGACACCCCATCATGAACCAGTTCAAGTACTACTGGCGAGTCGAGCCCTCCATCAAGCTGCACTGTGACGTCAACTACGACGTGTTCAAGTACATGCGGGAGAACAAGAAGTCCTACGGTTTCACCATCTCTCTGTTCGAGTACGGCGCCACCATCGAGACTCTGTGGAAGACCACCAAGGAGTTCATGCAGTTCAACCCCCAACTGGTGCACCCCAACAACCTGATGAAGTTCATCTCCGACGATGATGGAGAGACCTACAACAAGTGCCATTTCTGGTCCAACTTTGAGGTTGCCGATCTGGATCTGTGGCGAGGAGAGGCCTACTCCTCTTACTTTGACTACCTTGATCACGCCGGAGGTTTCTTCTACGAGCGATGGGGAGATGCTCCCGTCCACTCCATCGGAGCCGCTCTGTTCGCCGACAAGGACTCCATCCACTACTTTGAGGACATTGGATACTTCCACAACCCCTTCAACAACTGCCCCACCACCGAGAAGATGCGACTGGACGGCCGATGCATGTGCCAGGCCAGCGACAACTTCTCTTGGCACTCTTACTCTTGCACTGGCAAGTTCTTCGATGCCCAGGGCATGACCCGACCCGAGGGCTGGGAGAAGCAGAAAAACTAAAAGAGGATGGCTAGAGAGCGTTGACAGTAATTGCACTGGTTGTAGTTAGTTAGTTGAGAAATTTGATTATATATAATATGAACATTGTAAAAGTATCCGTAGTGTGGAGAAGTCATTAAAGAAGTGCAGCATCTTGTTCCTATTCTTTCCCGACATCAGCTCTTTTATCACAAGGTCAGTCCTTGATCTCATCATACAGTAGCTACCGGTATGTATGACACAACTCCTTCTGCGTCTTTTACGTCTTATACGTGCCGCTAAATTATGCCATACCAACGTAGATTTTGAATACTGCTGGCATAACCACAAAAGCCATGCGTATCTGTTAGTATTTCCCTGCTTGTAGTTTTATTTCTCGTACTCCTGCCTTTCGACTTGCACACTCCAGCTCCCTCCTCTAACTTCGTCACCAATATAGTTCATTGGGAACTGCAAGCGTGTCATTCTGTCTTCACCACTCATCACAGCATCACAACACACACATCACAATGGCCATCCAATATCTGCTGTTGCTATCGCGTCAGGGCAAGGTCCGACTCGCCAAATGGTTCACAACTCTCGGCACACGTGAAAAGGCCAAGATCGTCAAGGAGGTGACCGCACTGGTTCTTTCTCGACGAACCAAAATGTGCAACGTCATTGAACACAAGGGTGAGTAGAAGGGGAGAGGAAACGGGAGGAAGGGAGAGGGTTAGTTGAGGCTGAGAGTAGACCGAGTGTCATTTCAGATGTGGTCGGTCCCGTGGATGTGACCTGGAGGTCGCACAGGGGTTCCACGAGGCAGTGTCAAATCGAGGAGTCTAGAGTAGAGCATGTTGTGAAGCACCTCTTAGATAGAAGTGTTGAATGCTCATTGCCCCGTTTCAAGAATGTTTCAGTTCGGGCAGTAGAGTCATTTCTTCGTTTTTGATACCACAATGGAGGACCATACAGGACTAATCAGGTGAAGGCAATGTCGGACACCACACGATTAGTCAGATGAAATGGACAAGTGATCAAGGAGGGTGCTCCATCACCATCTTTAAAGTCATTATCATCTTAGGGAGACTGCGAGAGTCCTTCAGTTGGCTTTGTCTGACTGCACATAACCCCCTGCTAACCCAGAAACCAAGGTTGTTTTCCGACGCTATGCATCGCTATTTTTCATCACAGGTATCGACTCGGATGACAACGAGCTGAACACGCTGGAAATCATTCACAGATACGTCGAACAGATGGACAAGTACTACGGCAACGTGTGCGAGCTCGACATCATCTTCAACTTCCAAAAAGCATACTACATTCTCGACGAGATTGTGGTCGGAGGCGAGATCCAGGAGTCGTCGAAGCGGGAGGTTCTGAGACGAATCTCCCAACAGGACGCCCTTGAGGCGGCCGAAAACGAGGAGGAAGGTCTGTCGAGACTGTTGGCATAATTGGGGACTTTTAGAACATATGGGGCCACAGGATATAAGGAATGTACTGATACTAATAGAAGGGAATGGGAGCGTATAAAGATAATGAGATGGAAGAGAAGGTGTGAGAGAAGTGCTTTGGAGCGTACCAACACCTCAGTTAGATACACCACTTCCTCGATATATTACATAATCGGGTTAGGGTTGAATACGGTCACAGTTGCCTCATTGTTTTCCCGTTCAATTACATCACAATGCGTGTGAGAAGTATTTGTATGAAGGGTGTTCCTATACAGAAATATATGACAGGTTTTACAGGTCCATACAGGTATCACACAACCGTCAACATCAATAATTGGTCTATTAGTATTCGTCGTCATCTATATATAAGTGGTTTACTGGATGGTATGGGTGGACTCGGCCTCCTTGAGGGTGAGCTTGCCAGTGTAGATCTCGTCGACTCGCTTGTTGATGTCAGCAAAGGAGTGGAAGATGTTGTAGGGCAGAGACATCTTCTCCAGGTAGACAATGAGATCCTTGCCGGCCTTGGCGAACAGCAGATCAGTCTCACTTGCGGCAGAGAGATCAGAGACACCGTCACCACAGTAGAAGAGGGTGGGTCGCTTGCCCTCGGGGAGCTCGGCGTAGGGCTTGATGCATCGGGACTTGTCGTGGCCAAAATGCGACTCGTCTCGGTAGACAATGTTCCACTCTCCATCAGGCTCGATCTTGACGTCGTTGGCGATGATCTCGATGTCCTCGGCAGCCTCCTCTCCGACCAGCTTCTTGAGCAGAGCGAAGATAACGGGCTTCATGCCAGAAGAGACAACAACCACGGGGATGTTTCGCTCCTTGCACCACTTGTAGAAGACGGCGAACCCGGGATCGAGGTCAATGTTCTTGAGCAGCTGCTCGATACACTCGGGGAAGGGGGTCTTGACGGAGTCCAACATGATCTTGAAGGCCTCGGAGAAGGACATTCGCTCGTGGAGAATCTCAGCGTTGTAGAACTTTCGCTTCTCGACTCCAAAGCCGAGATTGTCGGTCAGCCAGTCGTTGGAGTCCTGCAGAGTGATGGTTCCGTCCCAGTCGGAAAAGACAATGGCCTTGGGGTTAGTGGCCATTGCGGGAGTACCGTTAATTGCAGGGGTGGCGGTCATTGTGTGATGAGGAGGGGAAGAGTAAGGTCTCTAAGAGGGTGTGATGGAAATAAGAGGAGTTGCTACATATATATCAGGAGCCTGGACAAGCACTATTGAACCTTGTTCCATATGGAGTTTATGCGTGTTCGGGAGAAGGGCAAAGAACATGATGACACGTGGATGGGGGGTTTTCAGGGCAACCAATGGCTGAGACAAGGGCGGGATGTGAATGCAGAGCTCGAATTGACTCATCCAAGACCGGTATTTGGGGCGTGACTCATCCTGTTCAGCTGTCACCTCCATGTACAGCTTTTGTCCGTGGACCCAACGTAATTTGTTGAAGTCACAGAACTGCAGGAGTTTTAAGGGTCTGTGAGGGAAATAGACGTACAGTAGATGGGGTCATAGAAGTTTACGCCGGGAAATGGGCGTGGCTGGAGGAGTGTTTTTGCATACTGAGACGAGATTGTTGTCTCAAGCAATTAACCCCCATTTGCTCTCATGCGCCGAGTCATGTATTACGGGCATCGCATATCCAACGGTCGACCAGCGAACAATATGATCTCATTTCAGTCGCATGTATAACCGTTGGTCGTACCATTACACGTGAGCTTATTGGCTCCGAGGGTTTACGTGTTGCAAGTGGCGTCCAACTCTGAGGTCCGTTTTACTCCAGATAACCGCCATTGGTGCCCGCGGACGCTGGTATTGGCGGAGAGCTTTGACACTCTTCGGACATGGCGCAGAGTTAGATTCGGCATGGCCTGCATATTGAGCATAATTAGGATGTGTTGGGAGTCTAACGGGGTTGGAGGTTCAAGGGGCACTGTTGAATGTGGTGTTAAAGAGCTCAAAAGCGCCGCACTGGCTGGCTGTGTATGCATTTGTATTGTATTTACTTATTAGTACATTTGTTTAGCACCGTTAATTCCCGCAACAGCGCCTTTTGGTCGTAGATTGGCTTTCCGTCCTCATCAACTTCCTTTTCCTTCATCTGAATGACTCCGATCTGGCGTTCTTCGAGTTCTTTTAAGATCACAGCAGGCAGCTCATAAGGCGACAGCACGTGGGTGAGAAACCGGGTCCAGTCGCACTCTGAAATCTCTTGGGGAGTGCACTCTCGTTGGAGCTTGGAGTAAAGACAAGCCTTTATCACGGCCTCGACATGCTCAATGGCGCTCATGCCGTTGGTCTCACGATCAGGGGAGCCATTCAGAAGCATAACCTTGGTTTTTGTCTGTCCGTCCTCTAGCTCTGTTTCAATAGAGTCAGCCACACCTCTCAGGAGGAGAACGGGGATGAGCGATGTGTACAGAGATCCAATGGAATAGATGACGCAGTTTGAAGTGGCCAGGGCACGCTGGACACGCGTACTCGCCTTGGGGTGGATCTCGAGTCCGAAAGGATTGATGTAGAAGACTCTTCTGATGGGCGACTCTAACGGGACCTGATAACTCTTGGAGAAATTAAGCTGTGAGTTTGTGAGATCTGGATGAGTGAACGGCATGTGGGCATCCTCTCCGTCAATTGAACACGATCTGGGCTTTCCAAAACTCAAGGGTGCAGTAGTAGGAACCATTTCAGGATCAGCCTCGACCGAGAGTGAGTCAATGGACGGTTCTTCGGGGTGGGAAATCTGACTTTGGCCATAGATGACCGTTCCATTGTGCAATAGAGCAGCAATGTGATGCATGAAATTGGTATTGAGTGCCGGGAGCACTTCTGTGTCGTGTGAAACGTGGGTGATACGCAGCATCATCTCCACTGCTGATTCCAGTGAACCTGTAAATAGCCGGGCTCCTGTGAGAAACAGGTTTCCAATAGATGCTGACGAGTACACAAACTCCCTTCCTGGTCTGGACCGTTTCAGAAACTCAGCACCCACTTTAATGAAGAAGGGTCTGACCATCTCTCTGTAATGCGAAGGAACACCCACCCACATGGGATGAGTGCCATTAACGATTTGCGACCATTCTGCCTGGGCGTCCACTTCGTCCACCGGCAGTCTGTGACATAGCAAGTCTCTCAAACTGTTGGAAATAGGAGGGTCTGTCGGAATGATTCGGGTGCATCTGGACCGAATATCACCGATAGCAGGACCTCCCACCACTCGGATGATTTCCGAAGTCGATCCTCCGTTATCTGAAATGGGCATGATGTAAGAGATGCTGGACGAGAGCTGTTCCAGCATCTGGACCATGCTGTTGGTGGCGGTTCCACCCGAGATCACGGAGACTGTCAGCATGGTGTCGTGTGATGCAATGGGAGGAGTGAAATGGAGTGGGCTGTATTGATGTCGTGTGAGTTAGAAGACGAGAGAGTTAGCAAGAGAGGGGGTGGCCGTTAGCGTGGTGGGATGTTTTAATGCTATGGTACGATCACGCACCAGTACGTTCCTGGATCAGCTAGACTTGCTTAAGCAGCAGTGTTTCCGCTTGTACCTCATTATCTCTTCGTATCATGCGTTTCTTTGACATAAACCACCGTTGACGCGAGTCAACTTTATTTGGAACTGTCCCTGGATCAGACATCACCGAGACACTCTCTTTATAGGACTATACAATTTCCTATTTTGGGGGTCTTGAAAGATACACACCCCAAAAGTCGAATTCTCTGCAGCCGCAAAATGTTTCTATACTTACGTAATAGAAGTGGCATGCAAAAATTCCCCACCTTGCTCTGAATGTGGATAGAGGTGAGGTGTTCCATGACCATAGAGGAACAGATCCTTATACAAGTATTGGTTCTACAAGTCGATCCCCTAAAGTCATCAAGACCCAAACGCTTCGAAACTTCACACTCTACCCCAATTACAAGTACAGCCATTGCTTGTAGGTGGCTAATTTTCATTCTCTTCAGGTTTTTTGCGGGACACTTGTTCCGGGCTGCATGAATGATATGCAGTTTCGAAAGCATGGGGTCAATCGAGCTCTTCAGACTGGGGTGGAATTGAGTGATTGACTTTGAGCTGGACGTGAAATTTAAGATCGAAGTCGACATTGATAGGGATGTGAAGCGAGTTCTAGAGCCACCACAGCGGGTATAATTGCACAGAAAGCACCACATTGACCTCGGCTTCCTCTTTCACGCAATATACCCTTTCATATACAGCTCTCCCGTTTATCATGTCATGCACTCAGAGTGTCTGTGTTCGGAAAGTAATGGCTGTTATCGCCCAATCCAAAGTTAGAGGACCAGTAACCGACCTGCAGAATTTGCGGCGGTCCAAAGGCATGGCCATGATTAGGGTCAGTGACTAATTAATTGTGCGTCTATGAGGTTCAGGAGCTACCAGTTTGGACCTAGCTTCAACGTGCGAAACATTGGCGAGAATTTGGTGCGTTTGGGGGGTGTGCTGATGTGAAATAATTTTCTCAGCTTTTTCATTTGCACTCTCTTTCCTGATCTTGTCGACGAGTCCAAGCAAAAATAAAGTTTCCCTCTTGTGAACGGCTAAGTGTGGGAGTGCTTTACCATCCCACTCCTCGTACACCACAGCAGATAGAGCCAACAGTGCATTTTGATTGGTTGCAAAGCGACGTAGAAAAGCCACTAGCTAGACATTAGACGCCCTCTCCACAATTGTAGACCACCAGAACGCATCTCTCAGGCACAGAGCGTGAGGTGACTGATTTCGGCTCTAGCGTATCCGTTATCTGAGTCACAGGTTAAGTTTCAAAAAGTCTGCTTCGACAACACATTTTTCAGCGCTTATATACTCCCAGCCCGGTTTCTTTCCTCTCCTTCTCGTCGTGCACCACACACTACACTAAAACTCACACACAACACACAATGTCTAAGGGAAAAGTCTGTTTGGCCTACTCCGGAGGTCTCGATACCTCTGTGATTCTCGCCTGGCTCATTGAGGAGGGCTACGAGGTTGTTGCCTTCATGGCCGATGTTGGCCAGGAGGAGGACTTCGAGGCTGCTCGAGAGAAGGCCCTCAAGGTCGGCGCTGTCAAGTTCGTCGTCAAGGACATCCGAAAGGAGTTTGTCGAGGAGCTGTGCTTCCCCGCCGTCCAGACCAACGCCATCTACGAGAACGTCTACCTGCTCGGTACCTCTCTTGCCCGACCCGTCATTGCCAAGGCCCAGATCGAGGTTGCCAAGGAGGAGGGCTGTTTCGCCGTCTCCCACGGCTGCACCGGAAAGGGTAACGACCAGGTCCGATTCGAGCTGTCTTTCTACGCTCTCAAGCCCGACGTTGAGGTCATTGCTCCCTGGAGAGACCCCGAGTTCATCAAGCGATTTGTTGGACGAAAGGATCTGCTCGACTACGCTGCCGAGAAGGGCATTGCCGTGACCCAGACCAAGGCCAAGCCCTGGTCCACCGACGAGAACCTGGCCCACATTTCTTTCGAGGCCGGTATTCTCGAGGACCCCGACACCACTCCCCCCAAGGACATGTGGAAGCTCACCGTCGACCCCACCGACGCCCCCGACACCCCCGAGGATTTCACCGTCAAGTTCGAGAAGGGTATCCCCGTCGAGCTCATCTACGAGGGCGACAAGTCCGTCAAGGAGCCCGTTGAGCTCTTCCTCACCGCTAACAAGCTTGCCCGACGAAACGGTGTTGGCCGAATCGACATTGTCGAGAACCGATTCATCGGTATCAAGTCCCGAGGCTGCTACGAGACCCCCGGTCTTACCATCCTCCGATCTGCTCACATTGATCTCGAGGGTCTGGTTATGGACCGAGAGGTTCGAGCCATCCGAGACCAGTTTGTCACCCCCACCTTCTCCAAGATTCTGTACAACGGTCTCTACTACACTCCCGAGTGCGAGTTTGTCCGAGCCATGATTGGTCCTTCCCAGAAGTCCGTCAACGGTCAGGTCCGATGCCGACTCTACAAGGGCGGTATGTACATCCTTGGCCGATCTTCCGAGACCGAGAAGCTGTACGATGCCACCGAGGCCTCCATGGACGAGCTTACCGACTTCGACCCCACCGACACCTCTGGTTTCATCACCGTCAACGCCATCCGAATCAAGAAGTACGGTCAGGCCAAGATCGATGCCGGTGAGGAGCTCTAAGCTATCTTTCGTGTATATAAATGAATATTAATGAATTGAGTATAAAATAAAGAGTTGTGAAATAATAAAGCTGATTAGACCCATTTTTATATTGTGCTTATCCTTATCTTTATAGAGACTATAAGATCATATGAAGTGTCGTCAAGATTATGTCTGCTTTTTCAGTATAGCCTATTCCAGTGTACATTTGTAATATAAATTCAATTGAGCCAAAAGATGTTGATATAGTATGTCGCACGACTTGTCAAACGACCCATCAGACAACATCCCTTGTACACACTAGTTCTTACCTAATAGGGACGTCATCGCATGAACATATTAGAATGCCCTGCTCTCATTGGCTGGCTGTCACCACAGAGTGGCATGATTTGTGGGGTAGACAGACATACGAGTACGAAGGAATAAACTGCAGCCAAAGGGTACAAGTGGTTGATGGAATCTCTTATTTTATTACACATTGTCCATGTATTGTTTTTACGTCTCATTCATCATGTCATTACTGTAACGGATTTTATGTTAGTTGGGCATCCAGAGGAGGAGATGCCCAGCCGATTGTGTACGATTGTGTACCTGTGATATCGCGCGTAGTAGTTGGTTTTCATTCGGGAGCTCCAATCACAGGAAGTATTCGCTTCGAGCCGCCTGTTGCGGTGCCAGTCGGTTTGTGTCTTCGACGGCAGAAAAGATTGAAAAAACCGGGTCCAGGTCGTCCTGCAGCTTCATGACCGAAGCCACGTTACCACATCGGTAGCAGTAGTTGGGGGCCGACCACACGGTGACCACGTCGTTATCCGGGAAGTGGTACTTGAAGCCCTCCATGACCAGCTGATGGGCCCGAGCTATTAACTGCAGGCCGTTGACGTGGTTGAACTCGCGTGCAACCTGGTGGCCGAAAATCCAGCCCGCTCCTCGTGGAGAAACGGCCCACGTCTTGGTGGTTGTGTCTGGGTCCGACCATACCAGGTCGCAGAAGCCTCCCTCGTGTGGAATCTCCTGGGCTCGGGACAAGACTCGAATCTGGTCGAGCATGCGAATCTCTGGCGACAGACCGCCGTGGACACACAGCACCTTGCCGTCGATGATGGCTGCCAGAGCCAAAAAGTCAAACACCTGGCAGCAGTACTTCCACACGGTGGTGGAGCCGTACTTGGTGATGCATTCTTCGTAAAAGCCATACACCTGTGTGATTTGCCGACTCTCGTGGTTGCCTCGCACCAGTGTCAGTCGGTCAGGGTACTTGGCCTTCAGGCACATGAGCAGAGTGAATGTTTCCAGCGAAAAGTAGCCTCTATCGACAAAGTCTCCCAGGAAAACGTACGACACCTGATCGGGCTCGCCACCGGCCACTCGAAAGAGCTCCAGCAGATCGTGGAACTGGCCGTGAATGTCGCCACAAACGGTGACTGGCGATTGCACCGGCTGAATATTCGATTCTGCGTTAGAAGACGGCGTAAGGTCGGTCGAAACAAGCCGATTCGTTTCTTGTTTGCTCTGGTTTTCCCACTGCCTTGGTTCACATCACTCACCCTCCATTAGCAACTCCTTGACAATCTCGCACAGTTGCTTCATGTCCGCCTCCGGCAAAAATTTACATTGCTTCACCTGTTCCAGCCATGCGTCCGGACCTCTCTCTACCATTGTTGATGTATTTGTGCGTGATGATGCTGTGTAGTGTTGTTGTCTGATGCTAAGCGGTTGTGTAATGCGATAGAGTGCGATGTATTGTTGGTGGCAGGTCCATCTTAGTGTCGATTCCACAATTTTTGCAGAGTCTATTACGAAGCTTAATATGAGCGGCTGACCAACGAACCCATCAGATAGCAGTAATAAAGGAGAACATGGGGTAAAAAAACGATACGGAGGTTAGTCTTGGTCACCTCCATCTTCTCAATGTTTTTTTAAAATCCTGAGGAACACCTTGCGTGAGTAGCAAGCGCCGGAAGTTGATTAGTCAGATTTATGTTAATCACAACATGGAACCCTTTGGACTCTTTGCTGACTTTTCGGCGCCCTGTCTTACATGAAGATACAGGTCTTACGTCACCGATAAAATAACCCCATCGATATCTGCATCCTCTCTTTCTTTTCGACCTTGTATCTTGGCTCCTCGGTGAAATCCTCATACTTCCATGTTGGGCAGCACTGTGTGACTAATTGCGCATTAGCAGTGTACGCACCCTTACATGGGTGTCTTGAGTAAGCAGAAAGATGGGTTTCAGACATTTGGGCGGGAGTTTCTGTGCTCAAAAGAACAGTCACTGAACGTCGCATATATCACATTAAATATTCAGAAATCTGATAATTTCTGCCTTGCACACCAAGGTGGGTATGCTCTAACTACAAGCTCAAGCGATGAGTGAGTATGTACCGGTAGCTCCATACTGAACGAGTGAAAGCCAGTATAAATACATTGTCCGAGTCTGTGTCTAATATATAAAATTGCAGCTACAACGTGCACAATCTCTCTCAGCTCTTCTTCGTGGTGTAGTGATAATCTTCCGAGGACAGGAACCTGGTAGGTCGGCCCCTCGATAGAACTCGACCCATATTGTTGTTGTAGATTGCCTGGATATCATTTATTATCCTCAGAACGCTGAACAAATCCTTGTGTCCTTAAAAAGTTGATCAAAGGCACAAAATGACTTGCACCCATGGCAATAAGGGACACAACAACTGTTGCTGTCAACAGACTATCAAAGTCAGTTGTCTGGGTTTCGTGTGTGACATTGTGGACTTCCGCAAACACTCGGCACGTTTGAGCCAGGACTGGAGAGCCCATGGTCAGTTTTGGAGCTGACCCCATCCATCTTTCGTCCTTCTCCCCTGTCACCAGAACAAGAACAGGTCCGGTGTTTTCAATATAAAAGTGTAGTCGCTCGAGGTCGTGGTGCGACAGGCTCATGACCTTGGCCATGGAGGTGGCTCTGATTTTCATAGGTCATGGCTGCTCGAAATCTTCGATATCGGAAGCCTCCCCTTCATCCTCGTCTCGAAGCCGTTTTATGCTCGACGATGTTCATGGTGATATCGCATATAGAGAATGTGACGATGTTAGTGGAAACTACTAAGGTGTGCGAGTAGATGAAGAGCGGAGGAGGTCCACATCATACCTCTTGACTGTAAAGCCACGGTTGCCTTTGGTTTTGCTTTTACTTGGATAACACAGAGTTGGACCTCATGACGTTTTAGCGGTTAGTTGGCATAAGCAACAGTCTGGGAGTTTCCAAATTGTCAATCTGAGCCACTTCACTCTTATTTAATGATGCGGAAGGTTGACAGGTGCCTTGGCGTGATGGTGTTGGAAAGTCGAGATGGCACAAATATGGGGTTGCTTTCAAAACGAAAAGCTCATCTACAGCCATGGAGCTCATCAAGATATACCCCCTCATTCCATTTCTTGTTACTTGTAGCTTTTTGATTCATGGGTCGTCTGTTCCCAGTTCAACTGGAGAGGCTACTTGTAGGTTCAGGAAACCGTATCTAACAAATTAACTTTCAAAACCTCCTAAAACCTAACCTCTTTAGTTACCCCAGGCAACGCACGCCTGTTGACTTGCATGTCGGTAAACTCGGAAATGAAGACGGAATGAAAAAGAAAAGAAAAAAAAGAAGGGTCTCCAACACAGGAAGCTGAAAACGAGCGTCATATTTCATTCTTGGGGGAGACGAAGAAATAGCATTCTAATGGCAACATAAGACACCTGCTACAGGGCCACCGACCTTTAAAAATTCGAAGTTCTTTTTTATGGTCATCAAGCTAAGGCACGCGAATTTGGTCGTTCGGCTACGCGTACTTGTACGATACTTGTAGAGTCAAACGTGGTATTAATAGCTTGTCAACACTCTGGATTCCAATATAGAACCATGAGACCCGTTGAAAAATGCACATTATTAATGATTAGGCTAAGTGTACATACATCTATCTAAAGAGTCATGTCGACCGTGACACATCTCGTGTTGACTCACAACGTGGAGGTTCCCAGAGTCATCTCATTGAACCGATCCTCAATAGTATCCTGCTCAAGAGGTGCTGGAGGGGGAGGAGCCACTTGCTTGGTGGTGTTATAGAGAGAATTGTAGACAGAAGCTGGCAGAATCTTCTGAGCGTCCCATTCTCGCACTCCATCGAGCAGATTGTTAGCGTTATTAATGAGACCATCCTCACCCTCAGTCTCGCTCTCTGCCTCCAAATGACGATGCCACTGACCTACGGAGTAGATAGACTCGGAAGAGTGACTGTTCTTACTGCGAGGACTCCCAGGAGTGTCTGGCCGCGAGATTTCGAAAAATGCAGGCTCCGGCACCTCTCCAGGCAAGTGCAAGGGCAGGGCAGAAGACGAGTTTGCTTCCGAAAGAGGTGGCGAAAACTTTCCCGTGAAAACAGAAGGTACACCGAGCACAGCGGGCTGCTGCTCCTTTTGCTTGGGTGCCTTAGCAGGGTGTGGCTGGTTCTCAATAAAGTGAGTTTTGACAAGGTGGTCAATCACTGGCCAGCCAAAGGCGTTGGCAAATCGTCGTCGAACCACAATGTTGTTGTGCGCATCAGGTTCAAGTCTGCACAGCACCTTTCGCCACGACATCTCGTGGTGGTACTCTCTGGCAATACGCTCCTCCATCTTGGCCTTCTCCACAAGATGCTTGCTGTCGCCGTCTGTGATACAGTTTAGCGACTTTTGCTTTTTGAACCGTCTGGGGGGAAGATCGGACTCGTAGTAGACACGGTCATGGATAATAGTCTCTGCTCTAGACTCTGGATCGCAAATAAACTTGTGAGAGGGGAGAGGCATGGCCAATACGGATGCAGCAGACTCAATGACTGAACTCTTTGGAGGAGGTCTCATAGTAGAGTCAGACATGTTTCCATCATCTTCATCGTCGGACATTTTCGTCTGAGACCGCAAATAGATCTTTGACGGCTTCTTTTTGTGTCCATGGGGAATCATGAGCGACATGGCCGCTTGGATCCCATGGAAGATGCCCTTTCCAGCTGCTGGAACCTCCTGAGTCTGTCGTGCACCTTCTGAACGATCGTCAGAGTTTGGAATCTCTCCTGCTGCTGGATCTTTAGCAGCGTGTTTGGAGGCTTCATCGTAGACTTTGGCTTCTTCTGCTGAAGTCGCATTGATGTCCCCTGTAGGCTTTCCAGTATCACTGGCTTCCTTCTCATTGTCTCTCTCATTACTGCTTCCCTTATCTCCTCCATCTCCTCCTGGTCCATCTCGATCTTTATCGTTAGACCCGTTATCGTCTCCCTTCTTAGCTGAGGCTACCTTACTGAGACCCTTCCAGTCCAAATAAAGTAGCGCGGAAGTTCGTAGCGGCACAATACCGTCGTTGAGGGCATTGGCGTATACTGTTCGGGTCTGGAACTTTTTGAGCACCTCGTGAGTATGTCCAGTGGGCAGCATTCTCAGCAGCGGCTTGTATCCAGGCAGAGGTTTCTTAGTCAGACCCAGATCCTGTCCTGTTCGGCCAATAAAACCAATGTCCAGTGCTAAACGCACATAAGCTGGGTTTTCGTTACTGACTCCCAGCAGTGGTGAAGCCAAGGTAATCAAATGCTGGGGTTTAATTCGGTCGAAAAACGTGTGATCGTGAGACCGAATGTATGCAATAGCGTAGATCATGATGAGGCCACCGAGAGAGTGGCCAATAAAGGAGATCTTCGCGGTATCCTTGGTGACCAGTTCCTCCATAATGTGTTTGGCCACTCTACGGCCCAGATATCGGACTCCTCGTTCTGTTTTGGCCGCGTTTCCATGGTAACCTCGGACAATGACGTTTTCTCCCGTTTGTCGCGCAGCCTCGTCAATCTTCTCTTTAAGATATAACATGTCTGCTCCTGTGTTTGAGTGCAATCCATGAGTGATGACTACCAGATGCACAGGCTCGTTAGGCCGAGGTACTGGCTGGTGCCACAGAGTCACAGTGTCCTGTCTCAAGACCGTAATATAGTCCGAGAGCATTCCCATGGCGTTTCCGGAGTATCTATGAAGGTGGTCGCGTGTCTCTCCCACCAGAATTTCGTAGTTGATCTCAGCTGACGCAGAAAAGATGATCTGAGATACAATATCCACTGTCCATGTGTACGACTCCTGCAACTTGTTCAAATGCAATTCCACGTAGTAATTCTGGCCCGCCTTGAGTTGTGGTTCAAACGAGGGCTGGTCCGCAGAAACGTAGCACTGTTCGTTCTGGTTGTAAGCTTCAGGTACCACGTGCACGTAGAGAAGGAAAGGACCCGTCAGGTAGGCCGCTCGCATGGGCATGGACTCTGTGTTTCTAATCTTGAGCCATAGCGACGACGGGTGGCCCAGAGGCGATTCGGCTGTCATGTCCTCAGGGTGTTTTATAGGCGAGTTCATGGGCGAATCGCTCGGCGTGTAGGTGATCTTGTATCGCTGGACGCCGCCAATCTTGACGGAGTCGCTGTCGCGATACAAGAGCCATTCAGGCGCGATTTGTGTCGGGTTCATGGGCTTGTTGGCGATGAAGCTGAGATTTTTGGAGTTCAAGGTTGGCCGCATGCTTGCTGCACCCCAATGAAATACGGTTGGCACACGTGAAATGCGTGACTACAATTCTTGGCCTCTGTTATCGCACATCGGTGTAGATGGTGTGGGAAATATTCACCTCCGAGGTGCCCATGAAACCACAGTAACTTTTAGAGCCATAAACAACCCCGAGGACGTGTCTACAGCGCTGGTAGTGGATTAATCCGAGACTTGAAATATGAGTTCTTTGTTTGAGCCCCACTATAAAAGAGACACTCATGTTCCCCAACAGGGAGGGCAATTTTGGGCTAAAATAGTGCTAACGTAGACAATTTTACTGGTGGGAACAATGCAACGCAATATACCATATTATGAGGCATTTGATCATTAGTAAGCTGGCTTTTGGCAATCTACACGCCCCAGTGACCCCCACGTGCCACATAAATGCCTCATCGCATTGTTATACATGAGACTTGCTCCACACTTGGTTTACAATGGTTGACTTTCCATGGTGCAGCAGTGCTAACGTAGTCTATGAGTAAAGTAACGTACCAACACCCCTGTAGCAAGCTCTGTTACACCTTTTGCAGTCATTAATTAGTCTATTAGTGTACAAATACATATCTTCCTTACTCCCATAGCTTGATCTCACTGCCTCTACCGGCAGTAACCAGCTTGCTACTCTCCTGGGGGTGAGCAGCAATGCACCGAAGAGCACTGTCGTGGGCCTTGAAGCTGCTCTTGAGCTTGCAAGTCTTCCAGTCCCAGAAATAGGCGTTTCCTCCCGTATCTCCAGACATGAGGTACTTGCCATCTGCGGAAAAGTTGACCTCAATAGCGTATCCTGCTGAAGATGCCCCAGTAAAGGTCTTCTTTCGGTTCTGTCTGAATCTGTCCTTGGCAGCAAACACCACAATCTGGTTGTCCATACTCTGAGCAGCCACATGGTTGCCGGAGGGATGGATCTGAACAGAGGGCATGGAATGCTGTGCAGGGTCAGCGATATACTTGATGGGAACGTTGATTTGGAGATCCCAGACTCGAACAGTCTTATCATCAGAAGTAGTCATAAACCGCCGGTTCTCATCCACAAAGGTGATGGTGTTAACAGGCCCCAGATGGTGGTCGTAGGTCTGAACAGTCTCTTTGGTAGTGATATCCCAATGGATAATCTTACGATCAGCCATGGCAGCCAAAAACTCGTTGTTGTTGTTAGGGTTGAACTTGACCGCATTGGGGATCTTGCCTGTAGAGAACTGTGCCAGACACTCGCCTGATTCCGTATCCCACAGCTTCACAGTCTTGTCATATGATGCAGAAAGGAACCTCGTGCCATCGTTGTTGAAGCAAATATCCTTGACAGCTCGAGAATGGCCAGAATACGTTCGAATGAGCTCCCGCTTATGATAAACGTCCCATAGCTTGATCTTAGAGTCGTTTCCACAAGAGAGAAGTAGATGGCCAGCCTTGGGAAACAAACGTAGAGCGTTAACACCGCCAGTATGGCCAGTATAGGTGTGAACCTTTCGTGTAGGAACATGCCATTCACTCTCACCGGGATCACGTGTCAACTTGATACCCAGATCTTGGGGAATGTGCATGAAAGATCGCCCAAGGTAGTCCTTGCCTTTGACATGAAGAATGGAGCTTTCCTTGACGGTTTCGGGCTCAGTTTCGGCGTCCGCAATAACAACGTTCGTGTTATCCTCAGTCTCCTCCTCACTGTCTTCCTCCTCCTCTTCTTCACTCGTGCTCTCTTCATCGTCGTATGCAGCCCATGGTCCCTTGTAGGCCTTCTTTCCCTCCAACACGCCCACCTCGCCCTTTTTGTGGCGTTTCAGCGGCCGGCTGCTCTGTGTGTCGTCTCCACCGACATGCTGGTTGTGTACAAGACGCCCCTCGGTGGCGTGGGACGGATCTAACGCCACTCCTGTGCTTTTGAAATCTTGGTGTTGTTGACGGAACGTTGCTGCGTCAAACGCCTCCTTCTGTGCGTGACCGGTCGGCGTAGTGTCGGCTAGAGTGCCTCTCTGAGCGGGTTTGTGTACCAGCTGCGCTTCTTGGGGCTCTTCATCAGCCTGGGGAGCAGCATTGAGGAGTGCCATGGTCACAGTGTGGTTAGGATAATATGCGTATCTGAAAATTAAGACTTTCGAGTTAAGCTTTGGGTGTACTTTATCTAAAATATTTTTGAGCCTTTCTTGCAGACTTTCCAACACCACATTTACACAATTCACAATGGTTAAGCGAGCTGCCGAAGATCAGAAACACCCCGCCGAGACCTCGTCGGACGAGGAGTACGACGAATCCTACCTCGAGGAGGATTCCTACGCTCCTGACTCTCCTGATGATCCCACCATGGAGGACGACGAAGAGGTCCCTGAAACCATCGATGTCGACTTTGAATACTTTGATTTTAACAAGGACATTGACTACCACGCCATTGGCAACCTTCTGCGACAATTGCTGGACTCCGATTCCACCTCGTTTAACCTGTCAGAGCTTTCTGACCTGATTCTCGAGCAGGAGTCCTGTGGAACTACAATCAAGACTGACGGCAAGGAGTCCGATCCTTTTGCCATTCTCACAGTCCTCAACATGTCCGAACACAAGGACAACAAGAAGGGGGTCATTGCTGCCCTGATTGACTACTTTGTCGCCCGAACACAGAACCTCCCTGAGCTCCACAAGCAGATCCGAAAGCTGTTGGGCCCTACTTCTACCTCCAAGGTTGGACTTATCATCTCTGAGCGACTCATCAACATGCCTGTCCAGGTCATTCCTCCTATGTACAAGATGCTGCTGGAGGAGACTAAGGATCAGGACTTTGACTACTTCCTGGTGCTTTCCAAGACCTTCACCGAGGCTGAGACCTCTGTGGACGAAGAGGATGAGCGACCTTCTAAGAAGAACAAGAAGGCTGCCAACTACAAGCCCGAAACTTACTACTTTCACCCCGAAGACGAGGTTATCCAGGAGAAGAGCACCCAGTACGGCTCCTACGCTTTCAAGAAGGCTTCCCAGGAGGCTGACTCCAAGCGAGCCTTCCAGGAGTACGGTATTTTCCCCCAGGGTCATCTGATGCTTTTCAAGGCCAAGGAGCTAGAGGCCATTGTTACCAAGATGGAGGTTGAGTTTGCCCCTTAAAGAGGCAGCGTTTTGGAGACTTATTTATGCTACCTGAGGAGGGGTACTGATTCTAGCTACAGATAGTTAGAGGGCTTCCGAGGACTCGGAGGAGCCTGGGAGTACTATTTTATGGTTCGCCATCAGATAGGAAGGACATTCAAGTCGAAAATAGTAATATACCAGCCCTATTTAGGCATGTCTACTTTGGAGCCATTACTTGTAGCAGTGTAGTGAGAGTAGCTAGAGTATCAGAGTACAAGTAGCTAGTTCGTGGTTGGTAGGTACTTGTGCGAGTATTTCAGGTTGTTCTTGTCCACTTGTATTAGACATGAATGCCATATTTACATTGTTGGTTACGCCACCCTTCTACATCCAGCTTCCGATAACTAAGCAAATACTTTTAAGCCCAACGGTCGCCCTGGTGGTCTTGGTCACCTGTCCTTTCTTTTCTTTGAGCGGTAAAGTAATTTTGCACATTCACTCAGGGACTGCAGATGGTATGCGGTGTGGGGTGAGACGGGTCGCAAAGTCTTTTAGCTGTGGGCTCATTTTATTAATAACTAAAAGCCATTGATGCGCCTGGAAAGAGAGCAATTCGACGTAGAGAAGGGAAGATGGGAAAAGTCCTCAAAAATTACCCTTCTGTTGCGCCTGCCGGCTTCTTTCGGAAATGACGCACGGGAAGGAACTTCTCTTGGGTGATTAATTTAGCCGAGGTCACCCGAGAAGGAATAACGGTTCCTGGCGCTACTAACAGTTTTGCTATTCAACAAAAACGCTTTGTGGGGACTAAAACCCGCCACCGACTAGCGTGTCGGATTGCTTGTGTGTCAACAGTTTAATTGCACATCTTCTTGGTGCTCAACCCATCATAGTGCGTCGTACCCCACAGTCCCACAGTGTGAAAGTTTGTGAGCATGCAAGTTGTGCTCATAGCAACATCACCACATCCCCATTCGACAAGCACTACACGTCCGTGAGCACTTTATAATCTCAGTGGCAATTCGCAAAAATGTCGGACAAGGAGAAGAAAAAGGGCAGTGCGACACACGCGGCCTTCCCGCCATCCACAGCCTCGCAGCCTCAGTCAATGAGCCCCCTGCTGTCTTCCACTCCCCCCACAGTCACCAAGGCCCTAGCCCAGGCATACCCATACATTCTGGCCAGCGACAAGGTCCTGGGGCTGCTGACATGGACGGAGGATGACCAATGGCAGAGCTTTCTGCTCGTAGCCGTCTACGTGACCGTGGTCATGTACTACGAGTACCTGGTCATCTACTGTGGACACATTCTGGCCGTGGGCTTCATCTGGGCTTTTGTCTACATTCGACAAAGCGTGGAGAGACGGCAAACGTCAGAGCCCTCGCTGGACGCAATTGTACACACATTGACCAACGTCACCACCAAGGCAAATCTACTACTGCTTCCAATCACATCTCTGAGCCTCACCCCCAGAGATGTGACCCGATTGGCATTCACCACACTCTTCCTCTCCCCTCTATACATGTTTGGAGCCTACTTTTTCCTGGGCCCTCGAAAGTTCCTGCTCACCACAGGCGTTTTCTTCCTCACCTACCACTCCATGGCTGCCCGAGTCACCCGAGCAGTCATTTGGAAATCCAAGGCTATCCGACTGGTGACATTCTACCTCACCGGACTGGACTTTTCCAACACCAAGCGAAACCTCGGCGCCTTTGGCTTCACTCAATCGCCTCTGTCGGTTCAGTCCAAGGACGGAAAGCCCGTCCGATTCACCTATGTGCTGTACGAGAACCAGCGACGATGGCTCGGAATCGGCTGGACGGCCAACCTGCTCGCCTACGAGCGAACTCCCTGGACCGACGAGTTTCTCAACGAGGTCACTCCTCCTTCCGAGTTCAAGCTGCCCGATACCGAGGGCACCGGCATGAAGTGGCAGTGGGTCGATCCTACCTGGCGACTCGACTGTACCAACGATGGCGCCCTCGTCATTGTTGGAAACAAGCCTCTGAGCACCCCCGATCCCTCTCCTTCCGAGGGATGGATCTACTACGACAACACATGGAAGCGTCCTACTGCAGACGACTCCTTCAGCAAGTACACCCGTCGGCGACGATGGGTGCGAACCGCTGAGCTCATCACCGTCACAAAACCCACCGACGTGGTTGTCACCGTGGAGGACGACGTGGTGACTGACGGAGCTGGAGACGTGGAGATCATCACCACCGAGACGGAGGAGAAGGTGCGACGACGAAAGGGTATTAGATTCGAGGAGGACTCTTAGGAGATAAATAGGTATATGATGTATGATTTTAGGTGAAGTGCTGTAGGTGAGATTACTGCGTTTGTACCAGTGTCTGTTGTTACGTACTTCCGTATTAGGCTACCGTACCGGTAATACTCGTTTTTTGCGCTTGGATTTTTCGTCTTTTTTTGCTTTATTTTGTTATTTGATTTAGATATGGGACCATGGGTCGATGGCAATGACAGTTCCGAACTTCTCGTTGCCAATAAAGAACACCTTGTATTCGTAGCCCCACTCATCCAACCAGGCCTTGACTTCCTTGGTCAGCATGTCGGTCTTGGACACAACATGGTATCCCACTCCCGAAATGGCATACACCAGCTTTTTGTTCTTCTTGTACTGCTCCTCGACTCCGAGCAGAATATTCTCCAAATGCATGACACTGGTATCGAGCTCAAGACCGTGGAGATCGCAGAAAATCTCTCCCAGCTCGTCTCGGTAGTTGTAGAGAATGTCGGAGGCCTTTCTGCTTGCAGCAATGAGCTCCTGCTGATGCTTCTGGCCCTTGTTGGAGTAAATCTTGGCAGCATCGGGTCGGTTCATGTGCCAGTTATCAGCAGACAGGTTGAGATACTTGTTTCGCATCTCAATATGCTTTCTGCTCTCCTTTCGCAGCTGGAGGTACTCCTGAATAGGCTCGTCCAGCTGATGGGGGTTTTCCACCCACGGAGTGAACTCGGGGCGAAGGAGAGGTAAAGGATTGTGTTTGGGTACAGTAATGCGAGCTGCGGGAACCTTGACAGGCGACTTTTTAGCAGGGGTGAAGCTGGGAGCAGTAGGAGTGAAGCTAGGGGCTGTGGGAGTGAAACTGGGGGCAGTAGGCTTGAAACTAGGCACAAATGCAGGAGCAGCACCCCCACTGGGGACAAAAGAGCCAGTGGGCTTCACCTTGCTGAAATCAAACTTCTTCTTAGGCTTTTCCTCCTTGGTGTCGTTAGTTTTGGCCACAGCGGCCCATTTGCTACCTGTCTTTTCCTTTTTCTTGGGCTTTGCGTCATTTGAACCGCCGCCAGATCCTCCCAAAGTCGGAAAATCTTCCAGAGAATCAAGTATAGGCTTGGTAAAGTTCTCCAGGGGCTTAGCGGGTTCAGGAGTAGACTCAGTTTCAGGAAAAGAGTGCAGAAAAGCACAAGATTCGCCGTTAAGACATGCTCCACGGACCCAGAATCGACACACACGCGAAGTCAGATCATGTGAGTATCTGCAGTCGGCTCGTAGACATTCTCCAAACTGAACAAAGTACTTGCACAGCACCTTCTCCTCTCGTCCTGGCAAAAGAGCAAGTGCAGCATACACCTCCTCTTCATCCTCGTCATATTCCTCCTCATACACGTCGGGGTCCTGATTTTCATCGTAATAGCCATTGTATCCATCGTAGTTAGGCTCTCCCTGGTATTGATGCTCCTCATAAGCCTGCGTGTCCTCCTGTTCTTCTTCCTCCTCATGGTCAGTGCCTGCTCGGTCGTCGTACTTTTGAAGAACCACGATAACCACATTGATATCGTAGTTGTGCTTCTCCAGTGTGTTCTGAATGAGCTCATCAGAGTAGTTTCCACCTAGGACGGCTCTCAGAAGATCAAAAGGAGCTAGATCAGTCTCCCCATGTCCCACATGACCTTCACTATCAGGCACGTAATCTTCCCAATAAACCTCCTCCTCATCCTCAGGCAGCTTGTCTCTCAGTGGAACAGCCTTGCCTCGCTTCTTGTAGTCGTCCACGACCTTGGACCAGTCAATTTCAGGCAATACCTCTGGAATTTTCACCCAATCGATACTCTTGGACTTATCGACTCCCACAATACGCACATCTCCGTGGCCATTGCGGTGACGCGTGACCGAGCCCTCCTTCTCTCTGTGCTTCCACATGAGGTCCAACACCACGCTTTCCCGCTCACTGGAAGACATTTCTCCATGGTGCTTGACCACGAGCTCTTCCAAAAGCTCAATCTTGTCCTCCTCCAGGACACTATCATCGTCTAGAATCACATCTGCCTCCCTTGACAACTCGTCCATAATGATGCGAGGTTACGGCTGTCAACTTATCGGCTGGTTTCTCGTTGCAAGTGGTGGTTCATCCACAATTTCCGTCTGTCCAGACTCACCGTTGTAAATACTTTTAATCTTAATGGAGGTGGACGAGATTGTTGTGCATTGGGGCTGTCAGACGAGACCCATTAATAAGCAGAGGTGAGAGTGTGGAGAGTTGTAAATATTTGTCGGGTATAAATATTTCTGGAAAAATAGAGTCGTTTAGACAATATTTTGTAACCTCCATACCATAAAATACTCTGATTACCTTTTTCAGAAATTCGTTATTTTAATAAACATTTTCCAAAATCGAACACACGACAACATGTACATTTTTTCCACCATCACGTGAATTACATCACCACAACTCCCAGATATTCACTCTTTCAGCGTCAACCAGCATGATGGACCCGAGGCAAGAGACGTGCGGAGACATTCTGTCGACGCGTAAACGGCGTCTCGAAGAGCTATATTATGTCTCTTTGCACCCCCGATACCCACAAGGCCTGGATGCCAAGCAGAAGCTGAAGCAGTTCCAGGACCAGTTTGACCTGACACAAAACCGACTGTTCGACGTAAGCAAGCTACCAAAGGCCGTTGAAGAGCCAAAGCCGGCGCCTACGGCTCAAACATTCGATGTCGGTTCTTCACCGGAGCTGAAACGACGACGAACGTCGAGTATCGCCCAGCTGTCACCTACATTCTCGCGCACGTCACTAAACAAAACAAATGAGCAGCAGCTGCAGGAGATGTTGCTGTTTCTGGTACCTAGCAATATTCCCGAACCTGCTACGGAAACAAAGTCGCTGGCTGAGCTCTACTACACAACACAGACGCTTCCGCTGTCCAAGCTCATTCCATCAGCACACAAGACACTCACTACAGACTCGTACCACTTGGCGTTGCTGGAAGGCAAGCTTGCGGTCGCTCATGCGCGTATTGAGGAACTTAAACGGGCAGGTAAATGGGGCCCTCGACAACCGAAGCGGTTCCAGGACCCTGTGAGACGAAAGACACACTGGGACCATGTGTTGGATGAAATGGAATGGATGTCCACGGATTTTAGGGAGGAGAGAAAATTCAAGCAAGCGATGGCCTGTGAAATGGCGTTTGCTGTGCTGGAGTACCACAAATACGGTAAGGAGGCATGCTGTGTCAAGACTAAACCCATCAAGTTCTTGCCAGAGGGGAAGGAGGAGACAGGAGAGGATACGGAGGATAACAAGATGGATGTTGACTCAAGCATGCCACCACCAAGTATCAACCCTGCGGAGGTTTCAAATGTCTCGGCAGTTGACTCTGTCACTGTTGCTGACTACGATACTTTCCTCGCAAAGCCGGAGACAGAGTCTTCCAAGGAGTCTCAAGAAGAGTCTGACGAGGAGGCTGAAGAACCCACTACAGACGGAGAGAAGGTTGTTGGCGAAGACAAACCCAAGCAGCCTGCTGCTCCTAAACTTCCCGATGCCTCGCCGTTCAAGCTCTACGCTTCGGTCGACAAGCTGGATCCTCTTTCCAAGGCTCTCTTTGACAACCTACCTGTCACTGCGCCTCCTGCGTCTGCTGTGAACGCCTTGCAGGTTCCTTACAGCGATCCTCTCGATAACTCGAAACTCGCACCAGTCACACATCTGCTAGCTGCACCACCAGAGTCTGACGACTGGTGGTCGGTATGTCTGGAGGATTCTCCTGCTGATGAGGATCAGCCCCCTCTGAGATCTAACACTCGTTCTACACTGTTCAACTCGGAGACTATGCGTCGTCATGTCGTTATTAAGGCTCCCCAGCCACCACAGACCAAATATCTGGACTTCAGAACGCCAACAATGTGGCTGCTGGCCGATGATTCGCAACTTCTGCGACTTGTCAAGGAGTACTCCTACAACTGGGACATTGTGTCCGCCCACATGTTGCCTCAGAAGACGTATGGATTCACAGCCAACATTGAGAGACGTACGCCATGGCAGTGTTTCGAGCGGTGGTTCCAGCTCAACCCTACTTTCTCACTCACAGATTTGCGTGGCCCTTACGCTGCTGCCGCCCAGCAATGGATGGCCGCGGCTGCCAAGGCTCAGGCTCGGTCAAAGCGTCGAATCTCTCCCCTGGGAGTGTCAAACGAGTCGATTCAGCGAGGCCATCGAAAACTGCGATGGGCTTCCATGTTTGACGGTATTCGAAAGAGCATGCGAAAGCGAGAAACCACCCCTCGGCCCAACCCCCAGCCTCCCCGAAAGTCGCAACTCTCGGAGTCTAACAAGAAGGACATTGCCTCTCCTCTGGACCTGTGCAAGATGAAGTTTGAGCAAGACAAGAACCTGGCCAAGGCTTATGCCCAGCAGCGAATGATGCCCGGTCAGATGCCCGGTCAGATGCCCCCAGGACCCTCTAACATCCCTGCTAACCGCCAGTTCCCCGGACAGAGACCGCCCCCTCCTCAGACCGCGGCTCAGATTCAGGCACACACCCAGGCACAGGCTAGAGCCGCCGCTGCGGCCTCTGGACACATGCAGCAGCGTATGGCTGGCGTTGGCATGAACAGAATGCCGGGTCAGATGAACGACCAGCACCAGATGATGCAGTTCGACAGACAGCGACAGCTCATGGAGCAACAGAAGATGTTGCAACAGCAGCAGCAGCAGCAGTTTATGCGAAACCAAGGCCAGGTGCCTCCCCAGCCCGGCCAGGTCCAGGGACAGGTCAACCAGGTCCAGGGCGCCCAGGTGGCTGCAGCTCAGGCTGGTATGGCTCAGCGACCAGCCGGACAGATGCCCCAGGGCCAGATGCCTGCTCAACAGGGACAGGTTCCTCCTGGACAGGCTGGAAACGCCCAGATGATGCGGCCCAACATGCGAATGCGACCTGGAGGACCCCAGGCTGCTGCCCCCAACGAGCATCTGAATGCCCTGATTCGTCAGCTTCAGAACCAGAACCCTGCTCTTTCTCTGGAGGCCGCTACCAAGCTGGCACATGTCCAGGTGCAGCGGTTTGTTCAGAAGCAGCAGCGACAGGCTCGTCAGGCCCAGGGACAGACTGCACAGGGCCAGATGCGTCCTGGTCAACCCCAAGGACAGCCCTCGCCTCAGATGCGGTCCGGCTCGTCGACTCCGATGAACATGCAGTCTCCCCAGTTGATGAATGTTCAGCTTCAGCAGCAGCAGCAGCAGCGATCAGCTTCACCTGGCCAGAGTCCTGCACAGCAGCATGCCATGCTCATGCGAATGAACCAGCAGCAGCAGCAGCAGAACCAGGGCCAGGGACAAAACCAAGGACAAGGACCATCCGAATAAGATGGCTGTCCGATTATTTATGTATACAGATAATATTATATAACTTATGTCAGATAGATGAACTTAGTGAGCAGATGCAGCAGACAGGAACGTTTTTTACCAAATCGCGGCTACTTTTATGCCAATTCATATCATAACTCCATTGTCTATATATACTGTTAAACGTGGATCACGCTTACTTCTTCTCTCCACCGTTGATCAGACCATTGACTCCGCTCTTGAGAGAGTCCCAGGCGCTCTCGACGGCCTTGCCAAAGTGCTCACTGGAGTCGTCAACGGCGCTAGTGAATCGCTTGTTGGCAGCATCGAGATCTCGGTTGGCGTGTGCAGCTCCCTCCTTGAAGTTGTCCCAGGTACCGTGCTGGCCCTTGCCTTCAAAGTTGTCTCGGATCTTCTCGTTCTCGTGTTCGACGCCCTTCTCGGCCTTGCCAAACTCGTTCTTGGCGTCCTTGTTGAAGTCCTCGACCTTCTCGTTAACTCCGTGGGTCCACTTCTCGTTGGCCTCCTTGAGCTTCTCGCCCTCGTTGTGGGCCTTCTTGTCGAAGTCTCCGGAGAAGGTGTCGTGGATCTTCTTGTTCTCCTTGTTCAGGTTCTTCTGGGCATCGGTAGCACCCTCCTTGAGCTCCTCCCAACCCTTCTTGACGTCATCACCGAAACTCTCAGAGCCCTTCTTGAAGTCATCACCGAGATTCTCAGAGCCCTTCTTGAAGTTTTCGCCAGCCTTGGAGGCGTCCTTCTTGATGGTGTTATCGACGTGCTCAGCAGACATTGTGTGTGTGGGTTAGTGTGTAGTTTGTGTGGAGAGATCAATTGGGAGAGACGTACATCTATATATATATATATATACCGCAGTGCTGCCTCACTCTCTATCTCCGACCTCCGGCCTCAGAATGTTCCACAGATCACTTGATGTTTCTGAAACAACGTGATATTAAGCTATCAATGCATCTCACGCTTGTAGGCCTTGTCTATGATTGCTATCTGTATGCGGTATGCACAAGAGGCATTTTCAGTCTAAGACACGTTGATATCCCGCTGCGCGATAAATGCTACTGTGACAGCGAGAGAGCGAGCGGATGGCCTACAACCGGAGTACCATGCCCCAGATTCAAAACTCGTGCCTGAGTTCCACTAGCGTCTCTCTGCGAGATTTACTTTTGTCGTAAATTCACATGTTTAACCTCTGCTGCCTTGCATGCCCTTACATCCGATGACGTTAGTGCGCGTTCTTGTGTGGCGACAAACGAATGGAGGTTATTGAGTGGTATTCGTCGAGAGAGCCGGTAAAGCCGCGAGAAAGTTGATTGTTTTGCTCGGGGATACGTCAGATGGTGTCAGTAAGGCTTGACTGCATGTGGCGTCTTTAGATCAGGCACGCAGAATACAAGTAGTCATTCAACACTTGTATCCGTACTTGTACTGTACTTGTACACTATGCTTTCCCAATTCAACCATTATACTTGTAAAGGGTGGACTTGGTTTTGTCAAAGACAAGGGTTAAAATGTGAAGATGCAGGTTTCATAAGAATACACTCAACCAATTGACGACAAAATCCGTTCAAATCTTCCGCCACTAATCCTTACTATCACTCCTGTTCATTGCACATTCCATGACATTCGCTTAGCAGGCAGTACGCACAATTAGCGATAGTCTAAATGATCACTGCATAAAGTTTATCCCCACATTCAACATCGAACTCGATTCGAGACCTACACTCTCAATTGTCATTTTCATCAGGGTATTAATTATTAGGGGGCATTATATAAAAATGGGAGACGCTTAGAAAAGCATGGCGACGGCAACAACACCGGCGACGGCAGAGACACCGAGGGTAGCAGCACCGTTAGCCTGGGCGGGGGGAGCAGAAGCCTTGGGGGACTGGGCAGGGCCAGTGGAGTGGGGAGCCTGGATCTGACCGTCGTTGATCTGGGAGACGACGGCACCGGCAGTGGCGTGGGCACCAGCAGCGGCCTCGGACTTGGGGGCAGCGGCAGCGGAAGAAGCAGCAGAAGCGGCGTGAGAAGCAGCAGCAGAAGAAGCGGCGTGGGAAGCAGCAGCAGAAGAAGCGGCGTGGGAAGCAGCGGCAGAAGAGGAGGCGGGAGCAGCGGCGGAAGAAGAACCGTCAACGAAGATGGCTCGGGCAGCGAAGCCAAGACCGCCGGAGGGGCAGTTAGCGTTGTTGACAATCTCGTAGCCGTTACCCTTGGGGCAGGCGGTGAAGTCAAAGTTGGGGACGTAAAGGTGGTTGTCACCGTTGACGATGATGTCCTTGGAGGCCTGGCCATCGGTGTCAACAATGGTAGCGTCAACACCGAACTGAACGGGCTTACCGTTGGCGTAGAGAGATCGGCCAATCACCTCGTAGGTGGTGGGGTTGCCGGTGTTAAGAACCAGGTTCTTACCGTCGGACTGGATGGCATCGTTCTGGATGTCGGAACCAGATCGGATGGCAATGAGGTTGAACTTCTGGGCGGAGACAAGGCCAGCGGCGGCGGCAAGGAGAACGGCGGAGAACTGCATTGTTAGAATTGGAACGGGGGTATTTGTTAGAGGGAAAAAAGAGGCAATTGAAGCGGGAGCCAGAGGATATTTATATGTTTTGGACTCTCCACCCGCGAGCTGCTATACCCTTGTGTTTTCATACATAACATCCACCACAATAACTGACGACCGCGTAGGTATAAAGTTGATGCCCCGGGCTAATAGTCAGCATTACCTTTACGAGAGGTCTGGAACTGGTACAGTGGCAGGCCTACCAAAAATGAAAGTACCGTATATAGAAGAACGTGTTGTCGAGGTCCTGGAGTACTCAAGCAACAAATTTCGAACTTCTGGACCCTCAAACACGGCTGTGAAACCGTTTAGAACACTCCAGTTCTCCCACTCTTGACCCCCACGTCCAGGGTTAAAGCTCAACGAAACTTCCGAGTGTAGCAATAACACGACCGAAAGGGGAGTCATGACGAACTTTGTAAAAATATCCTGCGCTAAATGCCGTTGCCATGGGGCCCAACAAAGACCTACCATTCGAGAAAGCCGGGGAATAGAGCTTCTATTAGCCCTTAGAGTCCGAGACAAGATGTAGGGAATGTGGTTATGTGTAGGTCAGGATCTCGAGATCTTTTAGATAACATGGGCGTGCATAACTGAAACAGGGCTAGATGAGATGAACATTGTCGGGATGAAGGGAGGTGTCTGGAAGTCTTTCGAATCCACGGTTCACAGCGATGAAGGCTGTCAAAAAATTGACAACGGACTACACGGCAGGGTCATGTTATCACCGCGTACCCAACCTATAATGCTCATTTATGACTTTCATGTTTTGTTTTCCCATTACAATGATGTCACCTTGTAGAACCTTGCTTGGATTAGACGTCCGGGTAGGCCCAGAACCCGTTACTTGTAGGTCCAGAATCGCATTGACACATGTATTTGTGTGTGTCATCGTCGATATGTAAATGACCAAGATAATAAAAGGTATATAATTTTTTGGGAAATTATGTGCTCTGCTTTTTTTCTCAATTGTTCACTCCATTACTGATTTATAAGCTACAGTATTATTGCTTGCCGTAGGTTCACAGTTCATACACGGCGTCGATTGCTATAAATAATCTGTTAAAGGTTTTCAAAGTCTTCTTGAGTTGAGAAAAGGGCAAGTCTGTTGCCTAAAATGGAAATAGTGGTTCCCGCAGGTCTTTTGAATTGGGTCTACCCATGGCTAGAATCACTAATTAAGACTCAAGTGTGCCTCGCAGTAGGTGTCGAGGCAGGCTGTGTAGAAGTAGGCTCATCGGCTAATACAGATTCAGGGGAGTTCTGTGACTTGCATTCATCAGGTCTATTATTCCCTCATACATTTCGGTCTGTCATCGGACCCTGTTATGATGACCTGCTTACATCAGAAGCAGCACAGGCCGAGAACGGAAAGACGAACAATGAGACACCTATAGGAGGGGCTTGGTATGGATTCCTAAAACTGCAAGTCGGACTGGTGAGGGAGAATTTGTTTTTCCACTCCAAACAGAACCCCAATGGCGGTTTGGCTTTGGGTACGGCTACTCAGTGGGCGAGGCTAGCTGAGAATGCGGAAAGTGCGTTCACGGAAAAACGGTGTATGTTCAGCTGGGGAACACTTCAAATCATGGGCAAAAAGAGCAACTAGAGCTCGGTTTTTTAGTCGCTAGTTCTCTCATGTTTCTATAAAAGACGCAATATAGATAAACACGCCAAGCCCTATGTACATACTCCACCCTACAACAGGTATCGTGATCATCCGAAGTATAGAAACTAGCCAAAAGAACAGAAAGGTCTACTCGTACGTCATATCTATTTATGGCAGACTCAGGTTCAGTTCAGGAGTACAACGTACGTACATACAAGACCGCACGGCACAGGGGTATGTTACATCTGAAATACTTTACGGTGGAATGTGCCTTGACTAACTAAACCATAACGTAACACAAGCCACAGCCGGGAGGTATTAAAATGACACTACAAGTTGTTACCAAGAGCCGGCAGACTTGCAGGTTCTGGTCGTGTAATATATTGTGCTATAACGCGTTTCCCAAGTTGTTTTGTTCTTTCACCTGCCTATCATCTGCTTCTCTGCCGTGCGACTACAAGTACAAGTACCCTACTTGTATCTTAATTAGATACGATTTATCGTATGGGCACATACCCGTGGAGGTTGATCTTCTGCCGGTAGATCTCATAAACAACCTGAGACAATTCATTCTTAATCACATACCTACTTGTACGAGTATGAGTACGAGTACAGAATGTACTGGGGAAATTAGCTACAAAAGCACAATACGTACTTGCACTGGGGGAATGTTCGCTAGGAATAGAAAATTGCACCCTTCAAGGTGACAGGACTACAAGTACAAGTACTGTACTTGTACACAGACATTCCATGTAAATATTAACAGTCATTACTCATTACGGACGTGAAGAGGCTCTAAATAATCAACAGCGCTGCACGGGGGCTGTTTACAAGTCCTCGACGGTGCCGACCTCCTCGACAGCCTTGCCTCCAATGTTGAAGTTGAGCTTGTAACGCAGCTTAAGCTTGTCGCCGGCGTTGCCAACGTGGGCCTCCTGAGTGACGCCGTTGATGGAGGCAGCTCCAAGAGAGTCGGAGGATGCGGGGTCAAGCTTGAGAGTCACCGACTTGGGAGCGGCAATCTTGAAGTCGAGAGCAGTAATGTTATCAGTGAAAGACTTGTTGGAGAACTGCAGGGTGATCTCCACGTTGGAGCCGGACCTGCTGACTAGACCGGTCACCTTGATGTCGCCAGTCTGCAGAATAGAGACCTCCTTGCCCGCGGCAGCGCCGGTAGAAGCGCCCACAAAGTTCCAGGCCTCAGCGGGGTCTTCGGAGGGTGCAGTCTTGACGGCATGGGTCTCGCCAGCCTTGTTAGCAGTCAGCTGGGAGAGAGAGGAGAAGTTGAAAGCGGGAGCAGGAGTGGCAGCAGGAGCGGGAGATGCCGAAGGAGAAAAGTCCAGATCAAAGAGGTTTCCGGATCCGGCGGGGGTGCCAGAGTGCTTTCCAGAGGCTCCAGCAGCAGCGGGGGCAGCGCTACTTGCGTTAGTGGCTCCCAGCAGAGAGATGGAGCCGCCCTGGCCAAAGCCAGAGTTGTTGTTGAAAGACAGCCCGTTGAGATCACCGAGCAGATCGTCAACAGTCGAGGTAGAAGCTCCACCGGCAGCAGGGGCGGCGGATCCTCCAGTAGAGGCAGGCTCATCATCTCCAAAGTCAATGAGATCGGAGACCACGGCCTTGGACACAGTGGAGCCAGAGGGTGCCTTTGTGTTGACTGCTCCAGCTCCTCCAAAGTCGCCCTTCCGCAGAAGCTCAAACTTCTCAACCAGAGAATGCAGGTAGTCGTTGAGTTGCAGAAGCTTGGCCACCGTCTCCTCGTCCTGGCCCTCCTCCTCAGTCATCTTCTGGATTCGAGGGTGGGCGGCCTTGACAGCAGAGTACATTTCCGCGTAGACATCGTCGGGCTTGAACGGAGTGCCACTGGGGTGTGTCTGCATCATTTCGTCAAGCAGCTGGGCCTTGGTCTTGACCTTTTCCAGATCCTCGGCGGCCTTGGCGGCGTAGTTTGTCTTTGATTCCTTGAAGCCGGCCATGATCTTCATCAGGTGGTTGGCTTCCTGGAGGTCTCTGGGCGAGCCAGATCGGATCAGCTCCTGCAGCTTGGCGCTGTGGGCGTCCTGCTCCTCGGCCTCGAGTTCTGCGGCAGACTTGAGACTCTCAGCCTCCCGCAGCACGGCGGCGTCGTCTCTGTTGACCTCGGGGAAATGGTAGCCCTTGTAGGTCAGCAGTCGGTGCATGTCTCTAATGTATCCCAGGTCGTCCTTGTACCGCGAGTGTTTGCACAGCGTTTCTCTCCAGTCCTGCAGCACCTCCAGAATCAGACACTGGGTGTGGGTGTAGTTCATGGGAGGCTTCTCGGGGAACTTCTTGACCAGCTCATTGAGAAACTCCTTTCGCGAGATTTGTAGATGGAAGGGGTAGCCACAGTTCTTGACGCAGATGTCCAACAACGACAGAGCCATGATGGACACGTTTCGCGACTGGTGGTTGATGAGCTTGACAATGGCCTGGGCCGCGTCCCGGGCACTAGTGCCCTTTTTGGAGTTGATGTAGTCGGCGACCTCAAAGTCCAGCGCTAGGTTGGGCTCGACCAGATGAGGGGCACAAGCTGCGCTGATAAGCTTGAACAGTTTGGCATTGGACTGCGACGATCCGCTGCTGGTGCGGGGCGTGGCCTGCACGTAGTAGTCGTCTTCCACTCGAAAACGGCTGGTATAGTCGGCCATCGTTTTGTGTGGTTGTGGGGTAGTGGTGGTGGTGGAGTTGTATAGCCTGGTCGTAGATGATGTGGTCGATTGGGAGGTGCGGAATACATGCGTTGCCACAGTTTAGGGTTGGCTGTGTATAGTGAAGAGATTGGGGAGTAGCTAGTGGTGAAGTGGCAGTGCTAGAGTAATTGGCAGATTGTTTTTATTCGTTGTTTCCGATTTATATCGTCTTTCATTACAGTAACCCCTTCTTCATTCTTCACCACCTCTTACACCTCATTTGCGCTTAAATTCCGTATCGTTAATCTGTATAGTTAACCATGTGGCTGAACGGAGGTCTCACTCGCTCCACTCGTTTGTCACCAAGAGTGAAAAGTTTTCAACAGAGCCGTCCATTTGTCCCACTAGATATTCAATGACCAGCTCTCTTTTATGTATTGGTCACCAGGAAAGCATTGGCTGGTAAAGGGTGCTGAAAGCCCATGTAGGGCTTGGCGCATCTAAATGCCGCAGCTCTGGCGTGGCATAACCCAAGAGCTGGTGGGTCTCATTTCGTGCGTTATCTTACAGTTGCAGGGCTCCACTGATCCAAGCAGCCAAATTTCACTTCCCAGCCGTATGTCTCATTTTTCGCTCATACCTCCCACGTTGCTTACAGTAGCTTTCACGGACCCTCTCCCCACTAATTAGCCTCGTTCATGCAATGCATCGGCTACAGTGTCAAGCTGTGAACAATTGACAGACCAGTGAAAGTTTAACCTCTCCAACAGATCTTTTAGATAAGAGTGAAAAAGCTGAAAAATGTTGAACCAGTTTCCACTTCAACAAGAGTTAGTTATATATGTGAAGTGTCTTTTGAAACACCCGCTACTATTCACCTACACTCTCTCATATACCACCTAAACAATACTACCTATAACAGTGTAAATACGGGGAGTACCCGGACTCCTCTAGCTAGGCTAGGATGGATAAAAACCATCGTGGGTCAAAACGTCCATAGAGTTCTCGTAACGGTGAGTGTGTTTTTTTTCTCCAGCCTCCAGACCCTTAGGTCTCCTTGGGAGCAGCCTTGGATGCTTCAATGAAGGTCTCGAGAGCGTTCAGAGCCTTTCCAGACTTGATAGACTCTCGAGCAAGCTCCACACCGTGCTTCCAGTCCTTGGCAAAACCATCAATGACGGCCAGAGCAGCAGCGTTCATGAGGACGTAGTCGGAGATGGCGTGGCCGTCGGGAAGCTCGTTGGACAGCAGCTGCTTCAGCACAGTAGCGTTCTCGGTGGGAGTTCCGGAAGACACCTCGGACAGAGGGTGTCGAGACAGACCAAAGTCCTCAGGAGTGAGGTAGAACTCCTCAATCTCCTGGGAGGGGGTGACTCTCCAGACCTTGGTTCGTCCGGCAGGCGAGATTTCGTCGAGACCCTCTTCTCCCCACACGACCAGAGCAGGAGATCGAGACATGCCCTGAACTCTGTTGATATGGGTGATGGCTTCGGCGAAGATCTGGCCCAGGGCCTCAGAGTACACGCCAATGATCCGGGCCTTGACAGGGATGGGGTTGACCAGGGGACCCAGCACGTTGAAGAGAGTGGGGATACCCATGGACTTTCTCACGGGAGCGACTCGGTTCATGACAGGGTGGAACATGGGAGCGAAGAGGAAGCAGAAGGGTCCCTTGGCGACAATCTCGGGAACGGTGGACTGGTGCACTCGAGACATGTCGGCTCCGAGACAGGTGAGCAGATCACCGGCTCCAGACATGCTGGTGGAGGCCTTACCTCCATGCTTGCCGACCTTGATTCCCATGCCAGCAGCAACAATAGCCGCGGAGGTGGAGACGTTGAAAGTGTTCTGTCCGTCACCTCCAGTGCCGACAATGTCGACGTAACCCTCGGGATCAAGCTTGGAGGTGTCGGGGAGCCGAGCAGCTTGTCTCAGGGTGTTGGCAGCGGCAGCCAGGTAGGCAGCGTTCATATCGAGACCCTTAGCATGCAAAAGTGCCAGAAAGGTGATGATCTGGGACTCAGGGACCTTCTCCTGGGCCACCAGGACCAGGACCTCGGCGAGATCCTCGGGAGTGAAGGTGTCGTCCAAAATGGCCTTTAGCTGGGTGTTCAGAGGCAGAGACATGGGTGTTGATGACAAGTGAGAGTGGTGAGAGATGGTGTACCTTAATTGAGTCACTGCACCTCCGACCGTGAAAGTTTCTCTGCGAGAAGAGGTCAACATTGATGATAATTGTGGTTGGAAACCGTGAGAGAGATGAAAAACAAAATAGCGCGACCTCTTGTTATACTACGACCCAAATTTACATGTTGGACTAGTCCATTTAGTCACACAATGACTCACTAAAAAGAGCCCGTGTGTAGGGTCCATTTAAGTTCACTCGTGTACTTTGCAACATTAAGCCAAATCCGAAATATGGACAGGCCACACCCTTTGAGGTAAAAAATTGCCTTTAATAAACGAAGTGTTATGACGTATCCAAACAGACGAATTTTGGAGGTGGACCATGCCAGAAACTAAGGCAGAAAATCTAGCCAAAGGGCTCGCACTAATGTCCATGTAAGGTCCGTGGGGGGTTTTTACGTACATAAAGACACACAGCAAGCATAACCAGTCGTTTCGCCAAAGCCTTTTTTCAAGCCCATTTATAGGGCCGAGTTAATTTAACGCTATCTATAACGATGTCTTCTAAAAATCTTCCATGTTACAGGCAAATAAAAAGAACAACACCTTAAAGATAGCTACCACTCATCATTGACACCCTGTCTACTACCTCAACAGATGCAGCTATAGACCACTCATGCAACTTGTACCTGTGGCCGTTCCTCTACTGTAGCCATAGTGCCGAATTCTGGTGGTTAGTCTCCTGTAGGGATGGTCTAGATTGGGGGTCACCACCGGGTGGAAGGAGATTTATTTGTGCACTTGTAGATATCAGATACTTTTATCACCTCTTTCATCAAGATGAATTGACACTTCAGATCATGCAGGGCTGAATGTCAGTGCATTGATCTGGGGTATTTTACAGGTTATGAGTAGACATGTGGTGAACTTGTGATTGCAATGAGTGCTTTGGCACCTTCTCTTTTACATCGTTGTATCTGATGACTGTGATTCTCTTATCTCATTCAAGTGCCTCACCTTCTAAAGACGATTGTACCGTACTTGTTGGCTAATTACGGGTCTTTTCCAGCTTCGAGCCCAAAATAGCACAGCTGTGACCAGGCACACTCATGACCTCCCAACAGTTTTACTACATACTGTCACGTTTTAGTGGCTAGGGCAAATTTTTCACCTGTGCTACCCATAACTCCAATCTATGATAAACCGTTGTTGTGAAGGCTTGTGTTGCGTCAAGGAGGTTACATGATGAGGAACATGAGAAAGGCGTGAAAAGCTCGTATTTTAGTCTTTGGCAAGGAACACGAACAGGGCTGTTCGAGACCCGCGCGATCTAATTTCCTGCTTCGAATTTCAAATTAATATTTTTTCCATGCTTGGAAATCCAAGCTGACCCCTAAGGTTTCTTCCCAGCCCAGGAACACGGTTTATATAAGCAGCATGTGTTGAACGCGTCGTGACTGCGGTTGCCTAGCAGCACGCGTTTACAGAGGAGTGTGGAGAGTTATAGAAACGAGAGACTTGGGCGGGAAATATAATCCACAGTGATTTCAAGTTGGGAAAGTATTTAAAACCCTCCCATCAAATCCCCTCGCTCGAATGAAATTATGACGTGTAGCCTGGTTGTTGATAATCCCCCCTATTTGTCGGCCGGGTAACCCCCACTAACCTCCACGTCTGCACCTCCTTGGATTCTCGCATCCTAATCACGACCTTATACCTACCAAACATGGCGACCACAGCACAGGCGGCTATTCAGAGCATTGGCGTGGCCAATCTGCCAAACCAGCGGTAAGTACGGCGGCAGACACACTGGTTATGAGTTTCACCGCGCAAAACTCTCTGAAAAAGCACTGGTTATGACTTGTCAGACACCTCCTTATTTCATCACACTAACACAGACACAAGATTGTGGCCAAGAGTGGAGCCACCTTCACTCTCATGGTGGCCGGAGAGTCCGGACTCGGCAAGACCACCTTCGTTAACACGCTCTTCTCCACATCCATCAAGAGCTACACAGACAACAAGACGCGGTTCAAGCGACCCATCAAGAAGACCGTGGAGATTGACGTGACCAAGGCCGAGCTGGAGGAGCGAGGGTTCCGGGTGCGACTTAACGTGATCGACACCCCCGGTTTCGGCGACAATGTCAACAACTTGGACTCGTGGCAGCCCATTGTCGAGTTCCTGGACGACCAGCACGAGTCGTTCATGCGACAGGAGCAGCAGCCCAACCGAGTGGGCAAGATTGACATGCGGGTGCACGCCTGTATCTACTTCATCCGGCCCACCGGCCACGGACTCAAGCCTCTGGACATTGAGGCCATGAAGAAGCTGTCGTCGCGAGTCAACCTGATCCCCGTGATCGCCAAGGCCGACACTCTGTCGCGCAAGGAGCTGGCGGTGTTCAAGCAGCGGGTGCGAGACACCATCATTGCCCAGAACATTCGAATCTACCAGCCCTCGGTCGACGAGGAGGACCAGCGGGCCGCCGAGCACGCCAAGTCGCTGATTGACGCCATGCCCTACTCCATCATTGCCTCCGAGAAGGACGTGGAGACCCCCGACGGACGGGTTGTCAAGGGCCGACAGTACCTGTGGGGAGTCGCCGAGGTTGAGAACGAGGACCACTGCGACTTTGAGAAGCTGCGATACCTGCTGATCCGAACCCACATGCTTGATCTCACAGCGTCCACCGAGGAGCTGCATTACGAGTCGTACCGAACCCAACAGATGGAGACCCGCAAGTTTGGCGAGGCTCGACCGCGAAAATTCGACAACCCCAAGTTCAAGGAGGAGGAGGATGCGCTGCGAAAGATGTTCACCGAGCAGGTGAAGCTGGAGGAGCAGCGGTTCCGACAGTGGGAGCAAAATCTCATTGCCGAGCGAGACCGGCTCAACAAGGACCTGGAGCAGACCCACGCGAGCATCCGGGCTCTGGAGCAGGAGGTGGAGCAATTGACTATGAAGGCTGGTAAGCGATAAATTTGATTTTGTTATTTATGGTTGTTTCATTTTGCTAATCTAGGATGTTGGTAGTGATGTACGTGTACGAGCACTCGTAGTGACGAAAAAAGGCATTTCAGTGAGCCAAAGACGCATCAATAATAAGAAGGCTGGGTTATGTAATAAGGGGGAGAGACGAAAATGTAGATACTATGCTGATGTAAGATTAATCAAGAGTGTAATAGGGCGATTGTAGAAGCGAGACGACTCCTATTCGCAAGGCAGTTATGGAAGGGGTCTGTATTACGAGATGGTCGAGTGGGGCAGGTAATCTGCTTACAAGTGCTAGACTTCCTCCTCCTATTCTGCAGTACAGCGATGACTACAGTACAGACCATAGATGATTTACGAGGATCTCATTATATCTGGTTTCTCGAAGGGGTGCTCAAGTCCTTTTCGCCCTGTATCTTCCGTGCATGGCTTTTGAGCGTCTCTATAAGTACAAGAAACGGTCCCCGCGATCTACAAGTGAATATCAATGAACCTGACTGGTGAGGTGATAATCATTTGCCGTGATTCTACAGGTCTACCTTTCCTTTCTTGTAGCTACATAAAAGTACTCCATTTTCTACTCCAATTCTTATCTGACTCTGTCGAGTTATCCATTCGGAGATAGAGGGAGATATTGAGGATCGCGAGGTCCACAATCAGCCGAAAGCTTTTCTACTTGTACAGCATTGCAACTTGAATATCTATCTCACTTCTCTACTGCTACCACAAAAATTTACAGTACACCCCTATTCTCATTCAGTGTCATATCTCATTATCTATGTATCTATCCTAGAGCGGACTTCTAAGCGTGTAAAGCGTCTATTCCTCCTCAGCAAGCAGCTTCTCACAGTCGAGAGCAGCCATGCAGCCGGTGCCGGCAGAGGTGATGGCCTGTCGGTATCGCTTGTCCTGGACATCTCCAGCGGCAAAGACACCCTTGACGGAGGTGTTGGCGGTTCCGGGGACGGTGACAACGTAGCCCTCGTCGTCGGTCTCGACCTGGCCCTTGACAATGGAGGTGGCGGGGATGTGGCCAATGGCGTAGAACAGACCGTTGACCTCGAGGTCTCGCTTCTCGCCGGTCTTGGTGTTCTCGATCTCCAGGGCGTTGAGCAGCTTGCCGTCTCCCTTGGCCTCGATGGACACGTGGTTGTAGAGAATCTCAACCTTGGGGTGGGCGGCCAGTCGCTTGGCCATGACGGCGGAGGCTCGCAGCTTATCCTTTCGGACAATGACGTAGACCTTGGAGCCGTACTTGGTGAGGAAGAGAGCCTCCTCGGCGGCGGAGTCACCTCCTCCAACAACAGCCAGGGGCTTGTTTCGGAAGATGGGCACGGCACCATCGCAGACGGCGCAGGCAGAGATACCCTGCTGCCAGTACTGGTCCTCACCGGGCAGAGAGAGTCGCTTGGCAGAGGCACCGGTGGCAAGAATGATGGTGTCGGCGGTGTGGGGAGCCTCGTCCTCGTTGAACTCGGTCCAGTACTTGAAGGGTCGCTGGGACAGATCGACCTTGGAGACGGTCTCGGTGATGATCTCGGTGCCGAATCGGATGGACTGCTTTCGCATGTCGTCCATGAGCTCGGAGCCCATGATTCCGTTGGGGAAACCGGGGAAGTTCTCGATCTCGGTGGTGGTGGTGAGCTGACCGCCGGCGGCAATACCGTTGGCCATCATTCCCTCGTAGAGAGTGGGCTTGATCTCGGCTCGAGAAAGGTAGATGGCGGCGGTGTGGGCAGCAGGGCCGGAACCGATGATGACAACTTGACTGTGGACCATTCTGGACTGTGTTTTTTGGGCTAAAGCGGAGTTGGAGTGTTCAATTGCGGTGGCAGATAAGGGCAAAAGGGCTCCGAATCGGGTGAGGCGTCGAAAGAGGGAAATTGTAAATGTCGTGGCTTGCTTCTGGGCACGCAAGTGTATATGTAGTGTTTGAGAAAGTCTGGCGCAACGTTTTTCACGCACAAACTTAGAGTTTGTGATTTGTAAGGGGTTTAAGCCGAGTACGAGGAGTATGGAAAGTGGAGGGTATATCGATGTAGGAAATGGTGGAAAAATGAACGACAATAGGAGTTTTGCTCTCGATATAGATTCGGGCGAAATTTGAGTTGAAAAAACGGCTTTGTAGTCATTACTATCGGCTCTACTACCCCCAAGGTCTAGACCACATCAGATAACCCAAGCAAAGTTCAGGCGAGCTGACACAATGCGTCTTTGATCTGGACCTCTCTAGACGCACAGAAGCCGAAAGAAGATCCGAAGAGAGGTGATAAGAGAATTACTAAGCTGGGAATAGAGGTGCACTACTGTAGACTTCTCTCCTGAAGCTTACAAATGAACACCTTTGCTATAGCGATGTTTTTGTAGTTGTAGACAAGTTTCATGTCTTCACATGTGGTTCCAATTGTTCCGAACTCTTCCGTAGCCTCTGCGTCACACTGTACGACTTGAAAGAGTGTAACGTGGTCTAGACTATAGTGGAGGGCAGATATGGAAAGGTCAACGATGAGGTGAGTGGCAAAGAAGAGGTGTGAATGTGCGACTTTGGCTGTATTCCATTTCCCCTTCTCGTCACGTGATCAATGTTATCGGAATAACTCGGCGAAACCCCCACTCTCTCAATTCTAGACCGGGTCTTTGCACGGCTGCATCATACCCCATTTTAGACGTACATGACAAACGTCCACAGCAGAGGGCAATAGCCCGAAGTTTTGCACGCTATAACAGGTGCTTAGTTTGAGTAATTAATCCGAGATGAGACATGGGGCCAAGAATGGACGATGGGCTATGATTTAGCTGTTAGTTGGAGTGTGATAGTACTGGCTACTAACAAAACCCCCAACTGAGTAGTTAGAGCCAGTTGCTACATTACTAAAGGACACTCCTTCCAGCCACTGTAGGCAGATACACGATTTCTTGCCACTTGGAAACCCCAGATTCATATCTACTCATACTGGACAATACAACCACCTCTCGTCTAAATAAATGCAAATATGATCCTATATCGTCACCCTTCTATTTGATCTCCTTTTCCTCTCACTTGGTCTCAGCGAACTCCTTCAACACCTTGGAGGAGGCAAAAAGCGGGTTCAGAAACACACACTGGAAGAAATACTCCAGCCCCCTTCGCCTACTCTGCAAAAAGGTCTTGTTGAAATGCTGAAACATGGACTTTGCAGGTAGTTGCGGAATTTCCATCTTATGCTGGGGAAACTCCTGTTTTAACGCCTCCCGCATGTCGTATATTTCCGAAAACCGTCTTCGCAAAATAATACGACCCCCATACTTGGTCTCCACCACAATTGTCCACGACACATATGCCCCAGCCTTGCTGTCGCCCGCCACAATGTTGTATTCTGGAATGTTCACGTCTGCCGCCCATACTGGCAGAACTCCCGGTGGAACATGCTCGTCTCGAGGCTCTGGACGGCCGTTTTCGTTTATCGTGTCGTAATCCTCCCCTCCATACACCATGCTGTATTCGTCGTTGGTATTGTCAACGATGCGAATAGGGCCTACCGGAATAGGCGTGAACACCGGAATCGGAGTGACCTGGGTCAACGAGTCGATATCGCCCACTCCATAGGTCCGTCCCACCTTCCACACCTTGTTCTTGCGGCCTATGCTGCCGCTGGTCACGTCCATGTCTCTGAAGGAAATTGCGGGCCGTTTCGTACTGGCCACTGAAGATGTTGGAGATGATGCCATGGGTTGGGTTATAGCTTTTTGGGGTGTGGGCTCGTAGTGCAGGTTATTTTGGGCGGAAACAAAATATTAGCCCAAGTCAACAAAGCAAACGTTCGTGGGTCGATATATCTGAAGCTCTTTGGCGCGCTAGTGTTGAGTCTTGATATTTTTTTTTGGGCTTGACGTCCAAAATTTGGAAGAGCCCACAGCAACATGTACGATAAACTTTGTGGGGGAGCAAGCACATGAGGCGGTGGAGAGAGTGGTGGTAAAATGTTACATGTGACGTTAGAGGGGAGTATTTATTGATATTTCGTGTTCTCGAGATGATTTGAGAAAACGGCTTATCATCTCCAACACTTCCTCAGTGCACTACAGCTGCATCATCTGATATGTTGGATCTTACTATAAATATCCTAACTCAACAGTAACCTGGTGACCACAGTGTGATTAGTAAGCGAAGACCAATATTACAACGACCGAACTATGATACCACTCCAGCTCTCATATGAACACCACCAAACCGAAAGCCCTCTCTCGTATTAGTTCGCCACCATCACGTGATTTGTCTGCACGTCCAATTAACCACACTCTAAATGTCTAAATATCTTCGGTAAGCTCTGCACCTAAAATACAGCCAAACCAATGATCCCTACCCCGGTGCTGCGATTCAACCCCATTGCGGACAAGGTGCCCAAATGGAAGCGTATCTACCACAAGTGGCGAGGCCTCCAGAACATGCCCTTCAAGTCCAAGTACTTTGTGGGCTACGATCTGGACGGAAACTCGTACTGGGAGTTTAAGAACGTCAACAACCCCGGTCGATATCGACGAATTGTCGAGCCTGCAAAGCCGGATTTGTCGCTGGTCGACCACAAAATCCCCCCTCAGTGGGTTCAGTGGCTGCGGTTCACCCGGCCTCATCACCCCACTCTGGAAGAGCTGATTGCAGACAAGCAGCGTCAGGAGCTGCTTCAGGCCAAAATTGCGGCTTATGAGGCCAAGTGGAGGGAAATTCCTCTCAAGACTGCCGATAATGCCGACCAGCAAAGAGACATGTCGTTGGAGGACCAGCTGAAACCCACTTTTACCGAGGCTGAGCTGGCTGAGATGGCCCAGGTGTTTGAAAAGGTGCCCCAACAGGCTGCCCCTGCACCCCCACGTGTGCCCAACATGGCTTCCATTGAGGTGGACGAGATCATTAAGCATTACCCTGAGAACGGTCCTGATACAGAGCTTGCTGACGGAGGAAAGCAGCGAGATCACGACCTGAAGATGGACTACGTGGAGAAACAGAGAGAGGAGGACCAGAAGCTTGGAGAGTGGGCTCCCAAGGTCGGTGTTAGAAGAAGAGCTTAGCCATGAGCAGCCTAACAAAAAAAAACCTGTCCAGAGACAAGGACGAATAGTAAATAGTATATATTGTCATTTATAGAGAGCACAAGTCAGTGGGGGTGTACATGAGTTGTATGTGATGCGTCTGGGTAGAGGCTGAAAGATGGAAGATGTACAATATTTGGGGGACGACAAAGAGATGTAAAGCAAACACATGCTCGACTCGTTATAAATTGGAGAATATGACGACATTGGACAGGTTGAACGCCACTTATGGCTGCATACAAAGAAATGGAGTTCATATCAGCCCCATTTCCCTTGCCTCAAATCCACAAGAGCCCCATATTGACCTGTATTGAAGGTGACAGTTGTGCCCCAAGATCACCCCGCAGGTATATATATAGCAGGAGTGAGGGTCGACTACAAACACACACTCACCCCTATACTTTACACACACACTCACCCCACACACTCACCCACCTCTCTACACCATGTCCAAACCCATCTTTATTTGCAAGACCCACAAAATTGAACTCACTGGAGATCAATTAGATGCTCACTTGGCTTCCTGTGGTGGACCTTTCGAGCTGAAAAAGTGATCAGAGCTGGACTCGACACTTGGCCATATACGGTAATAAATACTTTACATTACAATAAATAGATTAGACGGTGTTTTCTGTGGCAGTGGAGCTCTCAGAGCCCCGAGAAGAGCTCTCAGCATCTGAACTCTTACCACCAACCTCTTCCTTTGCACTCCTCATCTTATCCTCCAGCAAAGAGTAAATCTTGTCGCCAAACTCGCGAACCACTTTATCCATGTCAAGAGCTGGTTTGGCTGCCACTTCTGGCTCACCCTTCAAAAGAGCCAATGTAGCTTCAAGCTCCTCACGAAGAGCACCATAGTCCTTGTCTCGTTCTTCTTTGGCATCATACTCGCCTCTGAATCTCTTTAGACGCACACAGAGGTCAGTCTTCATAGTGTCAATGGACACATTACCTGCTCGAGGACTGCCACTACTGGTACCTCTCAGACTACCAGAAGAACCCATTCTACTGGGACTCTTGTCACCAATGATACCCACGTTACTGACCCGAGTAGGACTCTTGGGTCTAGCAGGAGACATGGGTCTCTCATTCCGAACGGGAGAAGGAGTCTCCTTGCCCCGGAAAGAAGGTCTACTACCGCGAGACAAAGGAGAACCATTGTTGTCAACTGCACTTTTTCTCAAAGGTGAGGGTCTCAGGACTGGTGAATTAGGTGTATCCAGGTTGTTTTCACGTGCAATTGAAGAAAGCTCCAGTTTAGGAATGACTTTTCGAGCCACAGGAGAAGTGTTGAAGGCAGTAGGACCTGAAACAACGGCTGATTCGACCCATGGGGACAACTTCCACACGAACAAACACCCGTCTGCTCCAGAAGTGACAATTTCAGCACACACTGCACTCTGAGGCTTGATGATGAGTCCAGAAACACCATCTGAATGACCCCACTCGGATGCCAGAAGAGCTCCAGTAGCGTGGTCAAACAGACGAATGGACTTATCGGTACAAGTTCCTACCAAAACGTCCTTTTTGACGCCTCCATGCTGGAACTTACCCAGAACGATTCTGGTCACACTCAGTCCATCACCTCGAGAATTGGCGCACTTGTAGTTACGCACCAATTCACACTTGTCGGTTCGATAGACGTACACCTGCTTATCAGAGCAGATGACAACAAGTTCATTGTCAACAAGTGTCACGTCCAAAGGCGAACTTTTAAGACTGATTGACTTGAGTGGAGCCCAAACGCCGCCTGTGAGAGCATGAACGCCAATTGATCGATCAGCAGAACACGAATATAGCCGCTGGTCTGCCACAACAAGCTTTAAAATGTTGGCAGTGTGGCCGACAATGGTTTGTTGAAGTTCCAGGGATGAGTCCTTCACATTAAAGACTTGCATGGTTCTGTCTCTCGAACAAGTGAACAGAGTTCCGTCACGGAAAGCCATACCTGTGATATCAGCCTGGTGAGCTTGCGTAGAAGACTTGCAAGTGCCTTCATTGAAGAGGCTTAATCGTCCACTTCTATCACCCACTGCCACATCTGACCCAAGACACAGGGCGTAAGAAACTTCATTGTCAGACTCATCGTTCAGCTTGCCAAGTTCAGGTCTGAAACTTGTGCCATCACATGTGACTTTATCGGCCGTCCAGAAGACCTGGGACATGCCGAAAGTCAAACCCTTGATAATTCCCTGTTGTCCTTGAACTATACTCTGAGATTTCATATCCTGAATAAGGGAGATATCACGGTTCACATCTAGACTGACCAGGCGAGACCCAAAATCAGCCAGAGAAACAATAGGAGCCTGTTGTACTTCAGTTCCAATCGGTCCAAAGTCTTCCCCTTCTTCTTGAAGTACTTCATCCAGTGAAACAACTGCAATCTTGCCTCCAAATGCAATGCAAACTTCTCCATCCGAGTTCAGACAAACAGCAGTAATGGGAGACAGCTTCTGCCAGCGAATAGTAAGCTTGGGCGTCTCCTCTGACACATTTAGAATAGCCACCAGGCCTTCCTTGCTTCCAATGACAGCCTCGAGCTGGTTAATAGGACATACAGCCGTGCACGTGACATTGTTGACCAATCCCATAACTGGATTCCGGCCAGAAAGAACCTGCACGTTCTGCAGTCCTCCCTCCTTATCTTCCACCTTCCAAACTCGGACATGGTGGTCTCCCACAGTGATGAGAATCTTATCGGAGAGCCATCTCATGTCTTCCACCTGGGCTATGCATTTGTTGGACGAGTGGAGACGTACACCCTTGTCCTGGACTTGCCAAATGTGAAGATAGCCGTCATTTAGGGTTCCCAGAGAGGCCAAAAACGTCCCGCAAGGAGACCACCGTAGAAACCGGACCCCAAAAGAGTGCTGAGTGATAACTGCAACGGGACAACTAGAGTCAGAATCAGGAGCAGTACTGAAGATGGAAATCTTGGGACTATGTCCTGTTTCTCCCACAGCCAACAGACGTCCGTCTGGTCGAATAGCGACCGCAGTAGCACTTTTGGCCCGTTCTTTCACTGGAGAAAGGTTTTTTGGAGGCGAAGAATCCACTGGAGATTCCTCAGAAGCCCCCAAATATTGAGTCTGGGACGAGAACCCATAGCTATCGCGTGTAGCTGTGATTTGGAACGCTTCAAACGACGCGTTCAGCTGATCCGTGTTTCTCAGACAGAAATACCGCTGTTTGAGACCCGCAGACGAGCTATACTGGCCCAAAACGGCTCCCGTGCCCGCAGTGTAGGCTATACTCTGTCTCTGAACATCAAAGGTCATGCTAGAAGAGGCACTGGCTCCAATTGTGTTTGAAACGGTCAGAAACGATCTTTCGGTCGCGGGTATTAGATTGCGCTTAGGAGCTGCGTTTTTCGAGCCATTCGTAGGGGATACAGCTGGAGTGTCGCCCGATCCCAGGGGCTGAGGCCGACCTGTTTGGCTGGCCGGTCGGTCCAACTGATATGGCTTCAAATCATCCGACATGTCGTTTCCTTCTAGGTTGTCATGCCATGTTTTGAAGCACATACAGATTGGATTAGGGTTTGATGGCGATCTAATTAAGATCTGGTCACGTGAACAAAAGAGGTGAGAAGAGCGGAAAGACGTTGTACAAGCAGTTTGGGCAAGTTTGGAGCAGGTAACGAGGACTCTGTTTGCGCCTTCAACCGACCAGTTTACCCTTTCTTACTCAGTGATATTATCTCACGTTCTTTGTCCTCCAGCTACCTTAGTGTTGCAATGTTTGGTTTACACTAACATACGGCTGATGTTTGTATAAACTAGCTAAATGAAGGTCACGATACACACTCTTAGATTCTCACAGTATCAAAACAAACATATACAGACGAAACTTGGTCACCCTCGAACATGTACTCCCCCTTTTCGCATAATCTATCAGATGCATGTCAAGGTTAATCTCACATAACCTGCAGCTCACGTCTCCAGTGATCTATGGCCACTACAAGCACTCCAAACATTATTCATCGTTATTCATAAAGTCTATAATAATTTACAGCAAAACAGTCGCTTGATTCACTTGCTTGGTAGCCTAGAGTCGCTCGTATCGAACGCCCTCGCTTCTCCAGAGCTTCTGCCACCATCGTCGCTTGGGCTTGACGGTCTGGCTCTCCATATCTCGCCATTCGTCAGATCCGTACTCGGTGTCCTTGGGAGGCTGCCACTTCTTCAGAGCCAGCGAAGAAACAATAACGGACACGGAACTCAGAGCCATTGCTGCAGATGCCTCCATGGGGTGGAGCATAAAGTTGAAGGGAAGGAAGCATCCCATAGCAAAGGGGATCATAATGAGGTTGTACACAGAGGCCCACACCAAGTTGATCTTGATTCGTCGGAAAGTCACCTGCGACAGGTTGATAGAAGCAGGCACGTCCATGAGACTCTCCTTGTTAAGAAGCACAATGTCGGCGGCGTCCATGGCAATGTCAGTTCCAGAAGACATGGCAATACCAATAGCAGCCTTGGCCAGAGCAGGAGAGTCGTTGATACCGTCACCAACCATGGCAACAACAGGGGCGTTAAGAGACAGGTCGGTGGAATCAGCATCCTCGCTGGGGTCCGCGGGCTCCTGGAGCTGCTCAATGATGGCAAGCTTCTGAGCAGGAGAAGTAGAAGCCCAGACATTGGATCGGGGGATACCAACCTCATCAGCAACAGCGTGAGCAACAAAATGGTTGTCTCCAGTCATCATTGCGACGTTGATGCCCATCTTCTTGAGCACGGACACAGCAGCTCGAGCGTCAGATTTGATAGTATCAGCAAACGCCATGAAGCCAACATACTGGCCGTCAACGGAAGCGTGAATCACAGTGGCAGGGTTATCGGGAGAATGAGGGGTAGCAGGGGGCTTCTCAATGGACTTGCAGGCATTGTTGACCAGGTCAGAAGTGCCGACAGCAACCTCATGGCCATCAACATTACCAGTAACACCCTGACCAACAATAGCGACGAAATCAGCAACACCAGGAACATCATCGACCTGAGCAACCTCCTTGGCGTGTCGAACAAGAGACTGAGCGATAGGGTGCTCAGAAGAAGCCTCAACACCAGCCAGGATCAGCCACAGCTCAGTTTCGGTCAACTTGAGGTTCTTGAGAGTTTCCTTTTCGAAAGCATGCTTCTGGATAGTCATTCGGCCGGTAGTGAGAGTACCAGTCTTGTCAAAAACCACAGTCTTGATCTTGGAGGCAGTTTCAAGAACAGCTCCTCCCTTGACGAGGATACCATGGGTAGCTCCAACGCCAGTTCCAACCATGACAGCAGTGGGAGTGGCAAGACCGAGAGCACAAGGACAAGCAACCACAACCACAGAAATACACAGACGAAGACAGATGAGGAACTTGCCCTCAGGAAGAGAAAAGGCCTTAGGAGGGTGCTTCATGACATTGCTCATGATAATCCAGAAAATGAAGGTGAGCAGGGCAAGAGCAACCACACAGGGAACAAAGACGCCGGAAATCTTGTCGGCGTATCGCTGAATCTCGGCCTGAGAAGTCTGCGCCTCCTCCACGAGTCGGACAATGTTGGCAAGAGCAGTATCCTTTCCAGCACGCTCGACTCGGAAATCGATTCGACCAGAGCCGTTAATGGAACCTCCCACGACCTGATCTCCGACCTTTCGAACCACAGGAGTGGACTCTCCAGTGAGCAGAGACTCGTCAATATAAGTCTCACCGGACACGACAACTCCGTCAGCGGGAACCTTGGCTCCAGGCTTGAGAATGACGATATCGCCTCTCTGAAGGAGCTCAGCAGCAATCTCCATCTCGGCCGACTCGTCATAGACGGTCTCGGGGTTGTACTTAGAAGAGTCCTTGAGGATGGTGGCAGTGGTAGGAGTCAGAGAGATGAGCTTACTAAGAGCGCCCGAGGTCTGGCCCTTGGCTCGATTCTCCAGGTACTTTCCGAGAGTGGTGAAAGCAATCAGCATGGCCGAGGTCTCAAACAGAGTGTGAGGGTGGGTATCAGCGACAGTTGCCACCGCGTAGAGCATGGAGAAGACGGAAAAAAAGTAGGCAGAAGAGGTGGAAATGGCCACCAGAACATCCATGGTGGCAGATCCATGAGACAGAGCTCTTCGTGAAGACACGTAAAACTTGTGACCTAGCCAGAACTGGATATAAGTCGCGAGCACGAAACAAACGAGATCGTCAACGTACAGGCCCTTGAACACGGTCAGATCATGCAGAGGTTGGAGTCCGATCATGGGCAGAATGTGCGTGAGCAGCATGACTGGCAGACCAAGAATGAAGCACTGGATACCGTCACTTCGCCATTTCTGGATCTCCTTGATTCGCGATAAGCTTGCTAGCTGGGTCGCATTATCTTGCTGTGCAGACAGGACGCCCTCAAACCCGCAGTCTTCAATGGCGTTGATGATATCTCGTGGTCCACACTGCTCGGGGTTGAACGAGATGGTTGCCTCCTCGGTAGCGAGAGCAACCACTACGTTAGCAACACCTCGAATCTCCTGGATAGCGTCTCTGACCGCATTGGTGCAGCTGGAACAGGTCATTCCAAAGATCTTGACCTTGAGACGCTCCATGGGTGTGCTGACAGGCGCCGCTATCGGCGACGAGTCGATGAGCGAGGCGTCAAAGCCGCAGTCTTCTATTCTTTCCTGCAGCTCTTCAGCCGAGATTATGCTCTTATTATGGTGGACACTGGCTCGTTCGGTGACCAGCGACACGGCAGCCTCTGTGACGCCTGGACACGACTCCAGGCCGTTGATGATGGCCGACACGCATGATCCGCACGTCATGCCCCCGACCTGGTAGGCCGAGGTTGTGTCAGGCTTTGGTGGCGTAGTAGCCTGGGTGACATCTCCAGCTTCTTTCATGGTGAGCAAATTATGCACTTTTGGTTTAATCTGGGGAGATGAGCGAGATGGGCCCTTGCTTGGCGGTGCAGCTGTCGATGAGCGATTTACAGGCGGGATCTCAGCTCTTGTTGTGGTGGTATATGCCCTCTACTGATATGTCAAGGGCTGTGTTGTGAGTTGTAGGTGTTAGTTGAAAAACCGGGCAAGGTTGCCTTTTTTCTTGTGATGCGGTATTTTCGAGTCGCTTGGAGACCTGGTTTCTGTTTTCGGACGCCGGAACAGGAGTGCGTGTGTCGCTAGGGTGCAGAGAAAAACCAAGTCTGGCAACTGAGATGTGGAGTGATGATATGAGGGCTGGTGAATTTTGACTTCACATACTCCATTTGAGAAAGTTCACTTGAACCTGCTTGGCCGAAGGTAAAACCCTCGAGCCGAGATGTCTTTGTATTTGTAGTGGCAAACCAATGTAGTAGAGAAGATATTATGCGATTTAACATGGAAGAAGATGGAACTGTCAGCAGCAACGACTGGTGACTGTCGTGGACCCACCCACTACCCCTCAACAGTTGATCATCACGTCTCACATTTGTTTTTACCGCTCAAATCACCCCACTGAACCCTGCACGTTAAACTCGGCCATCAACACAGAGTCCAGAAATTGCTCACACGTGCAGTAGTAAAATTCACCTAAGACCGCCCTTATATAGACTCGTTGGAAACGTGCCGGCGGCTATGCTACGAGCGGTCTATTTATGGTCGTTTCTACTGCGCAAACGGGTGTATCAGAAGCTACCTATTTTCGTAGCTACTCCTAAGCCTCCTGTGCACGGCTCACTTGCCCCCAAACCATGCATACAAATCAGATAAAACGTTCTTGCAAGTTGAAAAATTTATCTGATCCGAGTCGGAGAGATCTGGCATATTGAAAGCATGGATTTAGGAGTCCAAAACTACGAGAAAAACGGGGATTTTACGAATCAAAGCTGTGCGAGTTGATTCCCTCCCCTATCGTCCCACTTATTCCCAATACGAAGGGTCGAGACCCGTATCCTATATTTATCTCTTGGCCTCCACCTGAAAAAGATCTGTTCAAAATACATCTCCCATGCATCCAAACAAAGGACTTTCAGAAGGATAAAATAATTGACAAGTGTGTCTGTAATTACCAGCACGATACAAAGATACTGTACAAAGGGGATGAAAACAACTCTGATTGAATCCCGACCAGATCTAAGACTCACGCTGCAAAATCACTTATCTGCATGCAGGTCCCGTGATCCATACAGCCTTAATTACAGAATTGTAGCTACACCTTCCTATTCTACCTCCACTTGCTGGTATGGGGTTTTATATGTGAGGTGTGTTCACTCACTGTTACTGTACTACGAATTCCACTCCATTCATTCATGCTTTTCCTATTTACTCAGGATTGATGCTAGCTCGTTCCATCTTCAAGGCCGCCATGGCTTTTTGAACGTCATCCTCGTCCATGTGGACGCCCTTGCGGTCCTCAACCGTCTTGTTGATGACTTGCTGCATCTGCGAGGGCGCCTTCTTCACAGGAGAGTGGTCAGAGTCGTTGTCTAGATCGACGTCTTCGTCTTCTTCGTCGTCGTCGTCATCCTCCTCCAGCGCGTCGCTCTCGGCGTCCACAAACTCCTCATCGTCGTCATAATCATCATCATCATCGTACTCGTAGCCATCGTCCAGATCTAGATCGTAGGACACGGGCTGGAAACGAGAGTTAGTAGGAGCCTTCTTGTAGGTGAACTTGGACGAGTTTGTCGAGTCCTTGGGCTCCGAAGGACCGGCAGGATCAGCACCGGAGCCCGAGGGGGCCGCATTGGAGCCTGCAGAACCTGCCCGCGGGCTTCGTGGAGATCTGGGCGACTTGGGCGACTTGGAAAGCTCGTCGTCAGAGGTGAGTTCATCGTCAGTCAGGTCAGACAGATCAATAATGGGATCTCGCCAATAGTTGACGTCCGTGTACTTTTCCTCCTGGATGGTGGTGAACTCGCTTTCCGGCGGGAAAAAGTGGTCGACCAGATCGGCAATGTGGACGTACGAGGACTTGTAGCCCGCCAGCTCGAGCAGCTCCATGTGGACCTCAGCGTTGGAGTTGATTGTGAAGATTCGGGACGAAGGGACGCCCACTGATCTGTACGACAGAGCATCGGTGATTCGGTTACCAAAGCCCGCGTAGAAGGGGTTAGTGGCATCCTCGGTCTCGCCAAACAGACTCTTGATGTCTCGCAGACACGCCATTTTGAACACCTCGGGTTTCTTGAGAATGACTTCTCGCTTGAGAGCCGCGAGAGTTCTATCGGGCGACAAGATGACGGGTCCTGGTGGCAGCTTGAAGCCAAACTGGTCCACTCCTCCCAGATACGCTCGTGTAGCGTCTGCTTGGCCTACTGAACGCGCAGTCAGATACATGATATTATATCCGTTGGCTCTGATATCGGAAAAGAGCTTTGCCACGCCAGTGTGGGTCCAGTCTCGGCCCATCATGGTAAGCAGATGGCCCAAAGCGTCGGACTTGGTGATAGTTCCGTCGATATCGGAAATAACAACGGGAATATCGTACTTCCAGTAAAAGAGCTGGGCGGAGCACGAGGTCTTGCCGTTGTTGACAGCAAAAGTGACCTCGTTCTTGCCGGGCTTCAGGTCCAGAGACTTGAGCTGGTCAGACGTCAGACGGATGGTCTTGGCGTAGTGCTTGTTGTCTGAGGCCTGAGAAGGGAGGTTAGAAGAAGGAAGAGGCTGGGGAGAGTGAGCCAGAGACTCGGGAGAGCTCATGTGTTCGTGGTGGTGGGTGTCTCCGGCACTCTGGATAACTAGGTTACCCTCCTCGTCCTCAACCAGGATATGGGACAGGTCTCTATCTTCTCCCAGCTCCTCTGCCAGAATCTTCTTAACCAGCTCTTCGGATCGGCTCACGTCCTCGTGGTCGTACTTGTATCCGGTCATATCCAGAATAATGTCTCCGTTGTCAGAGATTTTACTCTGAATGTTCTCAGATGTGAGCTTCTTGGACAGAGCTCGGGCCTTCTCCCAAATCTCCTCGGAGGATGGTGCAGGAGAAGTAGCAGCTCGATGAAGACCGTGTTCCAAGTGGTCCAAAGGCTCTGTGGGCTCTGTGGGCTCCGTGGGCTCTGTGTGCTCTGTAGACTCGGTAGTGGGTCCAGCAGAGCCGTCTGAGAAGGAATCAGAGGTGATTCCCTCAGAAATAGTTGCAGGGTGTCTCAACGAACCGGGTACGGGCTCTGGGGCCGCTGTACTTGCTCGTTGCCGTCTTCCCACGTCAGTATCACTGTCATTGAGGCTTCCCATCTCATGCAGGTGATCAGCTGAAGGCGATCTAAATGGTGCTCCCTCTGAGGGGGATCTTCCATGACCCTGTTTCGAGTCGTTGAGGGCCAGATAATCAGGCTCTCCGTCCCCTCCGTCTTCCTGCCCCCAAGAGGGTGACGAGGAAGGCGAAATGACGGGCGAGGTCAGCAGCTCCTCGGGCACATCTGCGTCGGTCTCAAACACAAAGAAGACTTCTCCACCATCTCCAACCTTCATTGGGAGCTCGGTCTTGGTGCCATTGACGCAGAACTCGACCTTTTTCTGTGACGGTCGCAGCAGGGAAAAGATCCCAAACCGCACGTGGAAAGGAGAGCAGTTTAGTTCACCTGGGTTAGTACATGCGTCTTATTATATGTAAAGTGGGGCGATAGGAGTAGATGAGAGGAGGAGTAAGAGGAGTGAGGTGATAAAATGTCTCAGTAGTGTTCTCATCCTCTGGCCACGTCATGAGGAAAAGCCTGTGCAGTTCCATCTGACACCTCGAACGTAGATCACATCGTCGCCACATAACCGCAGTGGTATGGTGTGTAAAATTCGCCCCAAGAGTCGTTCGACAGGTAGTTTGGTGCCGTAAAGAAACCACAAAGAAGTCGCGCTTGGCCAATAGCACCTCCCTATCGTAACACATTCCATAATCTCCCCATCGGTATCCTCACTATCAACATGTCATACCAGTGTATACCATGCTCTTGTTTCTCTACTCACCGTCTTCCCGCTCGACCACAATGATGTCAATTGCACCACTGAGAGTGGCTGGGTTGATGGAGTTCCAGGTCTTGGAAACGGTTCCAATGGCTCGCCCAACGTACTGCATCGTGTGGAGGTGTGGTGATGGATATGGTGATCTGTTGGGCACCTTCACAGAGTTAGGTAGACCTACAGATATGCAGCAAGTACAAGGAGGGGTTTGCTGTTCCAATCGATGTGATCACGTGGGAAAGACGTCAAAAAGTGCCCAAAAACACACAGTAGTACGATGTGAAAAGCAAACAGACATGGCTGTATTTGCCCCCTCAAAATACCCTTGCCCAGTTCTTCAATTATACAAAAATCTGCTCGTTTACGTGACCTCATTGAGGCGGCCTGTGTGTGCGGAACCTTGTCTCCGAGGCTCGGGAAAACGACTCAAGCGAAATACGAGAGAGAGAGAGAGACACTGCGTAAGCCCACATCAGGTTTTTCAGGGCCAAATGGGGCCAACCGAGAGACCGATTTCAGGCAATATTCCGTATCTGGCCACGATTTTGCGAGTTCAACGTCAACAACAAGCGGATACGTCACCAGCCACTCTCCAATCACAATCTGATGTCGGCTTGTTTTCATCACACTAACACTCGGCTTAACTAGTTAGATACAAGTACAAGTACAAGGTAGCCCGGGCTTGGCTTAATTGCTCTTAGCTACATTCGTTAGCGTGGAGTGGCAAGGGCAATACGTTTGAAAAACGCCTCATCCAAAGACAGTTTTCCCTCTTTCAATGCGGCTCTTTCTGAGACCCTTTCTGACCTATTCGGCCTCTTTCTTCTCCCTCAGTTGCTCATCTTTCAGAGACCGTCTTAACCACACTTCACCCCTGCAACTGTATCCTTCCCCACCTTGTAGGGTTAGGTTCGCTCTTACTTAACGGTCCCAAATAAGGTTTCATGATGATGTAAGCGTGAAGCATGGAAAACGTGGACAGAGTGAGATAAAATAACTGAGGGAGGGAACTCGAAGAAAAAGAGAAAAAAAAAAAAGAAAAAAAAGAAAAAAAAAARAAAAAAAAAAAGAGATCCAAGCAGGAGACTGATCTTTTTCTTTCCGATTTTTTAGTGGAAAAATATTTTTAACGATTTTTTCCCCCAAATTTTCCCATGACTTTTTTTTCCAATTTTTTACCAATTTTCGCTAGAGCTAGATAATACAAGTTGTAAATACGGATAAGACAATGACTAAAAAGATGCCTAGATCCAGTAGTTAACAGACTTGATCGGAGAGATTGTGTAGATTCGTAGTGCAGATGGCTTGGTGACCTGAATCGATGGTGTGATGTCTGTTTTACTGGATCATAAGGCTGTATTTATAATGATTGACTTGATCAGGGTCAACCATCTAAATTACTTAAAGGTGGAAGTATAAGAATAGTGGGTAAGAACAACCAATAGCTGTTCTTTCCCAATATAATGTAAGTTAGGATATTGGTTAGTATGGAACCATTGCAACTGTAGAGGACGAGAATCTCCATACTAGTCGGGAATGTATGACAGTTCAATAGCAGTATTGTATACCATTATCTAGGAAGTCTTACGCCATAAAGAAGAAAGAGAGGAACTACAGAAGAACTAGGAGTATAAACATCATAACATAATCAAATTGAGTAAGCAAATCCAACACATAACCTATGCCATCAAGGTAACTGTTGTTAGTATAGTAAACAATAAGACCACATGTAGATACTCACAAATAAGTCCTTCCTGATTGCCTTAAACAATCATGCCTTATCTCATTTCTCCAACAATTTTTTACCAGTCTATTTATTTTCGCCATTTTCCTCCATTTTCTCACGCAATTTCCTCAAACCTGACGCAAGTAAGACTCAATGTGAATCATCCCCTTGTCCCAAATTGGAATATCCAAAAGCTTATTTGTGCTTACCTAATTTTTTTTCACCCAAACCTCCCAACGCCTACCTGACCAGCCAGGTTCTCACGCACTGTGGCAAAAAATTCGATGAAAAGTTAAGCTTCGAGGTCATGTTGTCGCACGTGCGGGCCATAAAGGCGGACAACGAGGATATTTTATGGAGACAAGCAGTCGATTTAATAGATCAAATTGGAAGATAATATTATTGTCAACGAGCCCATATGTTTCTCAGGCCCCTTTTCACTCGCCAACACGCCCTTTTCTATTTTACGGAATTCTGCCCACCTTGCATAATCTGAATTAAGCTCTGAAAAGTTTGTGTAGCCAACCCTTCTAAGAAGTTTGGATAATTCTCACCGTCTTTCAGTCCTACTCACCACGCTTTCTACACGTTTCGCTTAAGAGAAGAGATTGGCCAAAGCGCTTGAAAAGAAAAGAAACACAAGAAAACAGAAACGATGGAAAGCCCAGTAGCATTGGAGTCGAGAGGGCTCTCGTTGAAGAGAAAGAGGGTGGATTCGCCTCAGGTTATGGCTTTGAAGAAACCAAGGGAGGAGGGAGCTGTGCTGCCCCCTCAGGATGATGGCAAACTGACTACTTGTCCAGAAACAGGTGACCTATCTGCAGGCGTTTACAAGGCGTTCGTCAAGAATGCCCTAGATGAAGTTGAAAAGGTGAGTTCTGCTGTCTTCCCGTGTTATACCCCCCCTGTGCCGTCCCCAAGTTGCCTCTCGTTTTAAGACTCTTTCTAACCTAGCAAAACTACAGCCCACTCGGCAAGCTGACCGACCAAATTACTAAAAACGCAGACTCTCCCGATGCTCTGTCCAACGAACAACTCACACACATGATCCAGGCGCTTTCGTTTGAAATCAGTCGTTTGGATTCTCCCCGATGCTCCAAGCTCATCAACGGAGTGGTGCGTCTGCATCTCGAGAACAGAAACCCCTCCCAGACTCTCACAGACACATACTACCGTTTTCTGGCGGTGCTGGTGTCCGCCGTGCCTCGATGGTGGTCCGACGTTGCCACTCGTCTGGTGGCCGACTTTGTTCTCGACGACGCCAGTGCCCAACACTCGGCCCTGCAATACATGATTAGTATTACCCCCACATCGGCAACCCTGCTGCAAGGAATGTTGCTGGAGGCATTCCCCAACAAAATGGATACCACTGCGCGTCTGTGCAACTTCATTCGAAACGCTCTTATCACTACTGAGTACTGCCCTGCGCTGAGAAACGCAGTCTGGGGTATGGTTGTGGAGAAGAGTGTGCAGATTGACGTTGAGCTGCAAGACGAGCTCGACGAGCTCGACGAAGAGGAGCTGTTCGAGGCGGGGCTGCTCGATGAAGAGGATCCTGACGTGGTCGATCACGAAGACGCCACTGACGCGGTAGAGGAGGAAGATGGCGAAGAAGAGGGAGACGACGGTCTTGCTCTGGGAGACTCTGATGACGAGGTTGATGAAGACGACCATATCGAGATCAACGAGGGTTCTTCGGTCGGAGAACTGCTTGCCAAACTCGACGGAATCGTGTCGCTGCTTCTCATGCATGTCGGAGGCAAGTTCAACGATGGCCCTGAGGAAATCACCACAGAGACTGTCTCCATGTACGCATCGCTCATCAACGTGTTCAAGACATACCTGCTGCCCACCCACAGAACCCGGTTTGTGCAGTACATTGTCTTCCAGGCTTCCCAGGCCTGTCCCGAGTTCATGGACGCCTACCTCGCGTCGCTCATTGAAATCACCCTGTCTGCAGGCGAAGGCATGGACAGACGATCCAAGGCCATGCAATACATTGCATCTTACATTGCACGGGCCAAGCATCTGTCCAAGGCCCAGATTGTGTTTGTGGTGAGCATGCTGACGGGCTGGATCGACCGGTACGTTTCCGAGCGAGAGGCCGAGGTCAACGGAGTGCCCGGCACCATGGAGCGATTCAAGACCTTCTACTCGGTCGTCCAGGGTCTCATGTACATTTTCTGTTTCCGAAACCAAATGCTGAGACTGGACTCGGATGCCCCTGAGGGCGATTCCGTCTGGGAGTGCAAGCTCGACAAGTTCTTCCAGCGGGTCATCATGACCAAGTTCAACCCTCTGCAGTACTGCAACCACTCGGTGGTCGCCATGTTCGCCAAGATTGCTCACCACCACGACGCCGCCTACTGTTTCACCATCATTGATGAAAACAAGCGAGGTATTGTGCGAAAGGATCTGCATGGCAAGAAGGACAAAGTCGTTGCTCCTCGAGCCTTCATGGAGGGAGCTGCCACTCTGTTTGACGGTCCCCCACGAGAATTCATCCAGTTGGAGGGTTACTTCCCTTTTGACCCTCTGCTTCTCAAACGGTCCAGAGCTGTTCTGGGAGACCTGTACATTGAGTGGGACGATGTGGCTGAAGATCTCGACTCGGACTCTGAAGACGGAGACGAGTATGACGGAGAAGTTCATGAAGATGACATGGAGGACGATGTGGAGCAGGATGACGAGTAAAAGGAGTCATTCTAACAACAACCAATGCATCTCAGCAAGGTGTACAATCTGCATCACGTTGCACCTTGCTAACACTTATAGACGGGCCATCAGGCTCATTTTTTTAAAAACTAAGCTGCTACCCAGCAGAATACATGATGTTAATTCAAAAATATGTGTACCGTAGAAGAGATGTAGAGTGAGTATAGGAAAGTTCATACCTCTGGTAGAGTATGTGCTTCGCAGTCACTATCCTTTGTACTACAAGACTTGCCACTTGTTCCCTCATCCTTGCTACTTTACTGTACGCTCTTCTCTTATCGTAAGTCATTAGTCTATAGTCTGGGGTATGCATGATTGCTGGTGTATCGAATGAAGAAATCAGATACGTAACCATCTTGAGACAACGCGCCAGCCTCATTAATGAACTGCCCCCACACAGTCCACGTATGTCCATCATTTGTTACCTTCGCTGAAACTTTTTGAGCACAATCTTTCGTCCTCCAAGACCCATACTGCCCATGGGTGGCGCGTAGGTGAGAAAGTTGCCGATCCAGAAGAGTTTTTGGGCAAGACTGATGCCACGCGGATCTGCTGGGCCAAACACGGTCCGCAGAAAATGCAGCAGAGTGATCCAGTCGTTGGTTGTGAGTGTGGGTAGCATGAGTGTGAGAGATCAGACCCTGGGGGTGAAGTTGAGCCCTGTCAACTAATCGGAACCTTAACTGGAAGAACATAGTTAGCCGAGGGAAGGTATGAAATAATGAGATTAGAGAAGATACGCAGTGGCTGAAATATGGGGACTGTCTCTAGCTTGTTGGTGAGTAGCTTCTCTCTATTATATATCACTTCTACGAAATTATTCTAAAAGAATCCCGCAATTTAGCCACTAGTAGTCTTCTCAAGTAAATCCCAAGTAAAGTGTCAACCAATTCCAAACTTCATACTTGTACCTTTCAACAGACTTTGACACCACCTTGCTACAAGTACAGACACCCTCTCTAGTTTCTAATATTAATGCAATTATCCTAAATGTTACGTTCTCCCCCTCTTCGCCAAGCAACCTCCTCCACGCTACTTGCGCTCCTTAATCAACTTCATCAATGCAACCTCCTCCTGAGACGGCTCACTGACGTGCTCCTCCTTCCACCGTCTCTTGAACTGCTCCGCCTCCTCCTCATACCGCTTGGCCTGGATTCTATAGTCCTCCGTCTTCTTGGCATTGAGTGCCTTGATTTCGTTCGTCTGGTCAATGTAAGGCTGCTTCTCTGAGTCGGGAAGATCTCGCCACATTTTACCAAGCGCAGAACGAACCTCATTACGAGCTGCTCGCATTGTAGGATCGCCTGAAGACTCCTGCTTCTTCTTGTCACAGATAGCTCGACACTTTTCCCAAAAGTCCTTCTGGAAAATGAGAAACGGGTTGGCACCTGCTCTTTCGGGCTTGATAGGTCGTTCACCAATCTCGGCAACCATTTCGTCTCTCATAATCTCGTTGGTCTTAGAAACTCGCTCATCACGCAGCTCCTTGAGGCGCGTCTGGTTGGCATCCTGCTCCAAAGCCTTCTTCTTAGGGTCCACAGGTGGCGAGGGTTCTGCTGCTCGCTTTTTCTTGGCCATCACGGGTTGAGGAAGGTGAGGGGCAGGTGCGTGTGGAGCAACAGTCTCCTCCTCAACAAGCATAGGTTGCGAGCCGTATGCTGGCTGGCTGTAGATGGACATTCGGTGAGGACCGCCCATAGCCGCCTGCTGTTGCTGAGGCTGACCAGGGGCTTGGTGATGCTGCATGAATGAACGACGGAAGCCAGCCATCTTGTGAGGAACGAGAGGATGGGGCATCTCAATCTCGCCAATAAGAGAGTCGAGAATCTCAGACGCTGCTCGTAACGAAGACAGGTATGCTCCATGGACTGTAGACGGGTGAGTACGACAAGTAGCTTCACCTGCGAAAAAGATGTCGTGGTGGACAGGACGGGCCAAAAGATCGAAATCGGCTCCTGTAGCCTCCAGACCAATGCAAGAATAGGCACCTCGCGAGAAGGGGTCAATTTGCCATCTCGTAACGATACTCTCCACCGGCGAAGGCATAGTGTCCTTTCCAGTAATGACTTGTAGCGATTTGAGAGCAGCATCGACAATCTCCTCGTCGGATTTGTCAGCCATGATCTTGGCTGCTTCTCCGGAAACAGTACCAATCAAACAGGGCTTTCCAACCACCGCAGAGTTGTTCCAGAACATGTTGCAAAAGCCTCGAGACTGCTTGAAGCCCACGTCGTCAGTGGATCCCTTGGCGGCATCCTTGACGACACACAAAACGTCCTTGGAATCATCCCAGAAACACTCGTCGAACACAAGACAAATCTTGTTGACCACTCCGAAAGCCAGACGCTCAATCGAGTCTGTTTTCCACTGGGGAAGATCAGGAATGAACTGAATAGCTCGAGCCTTGAGAACTCCAAGAGGAACAGTGACACAGATTTTGTCTGCATGGATTCGTTCTCCGTTTTCCAGGAAAATCGAAGTCTGCTCTTCATCCTCATACTCAACAACCTTGGCAGTCGAGTTGAACCGCACATCCAACTTATCAGGGTAGGTGTAGAGACCTCTGACGGTGGACATGAAGCCGTTGGGGATACGAGAATGACGACCAGTAAACTCGTGACCCTCATCCTGGTTCCATGACGATAGAGAGAGCTGATCCAGACTGGTTCCGTTGGCAAACTCCAGGTTGGCAAGATGCCAATGCAGCAATCGAGTATCCTCTTCCGTGAGTGTGATGAATCTCTGAATACGAACAAGAAGCTTGTCAATGGTTCGTCCCAGGGAAGGGTGCACCTCACCAGGAGGCTCCGAAGTGACCGGAATGGTCTTGTCCTTGGACCGAATTGTGACAGGCTTTCTCTTGAAACCCAGAGACTCGAGATAAGTGATGTCATCAGGCAAAAATGTGGGTTCCTGTTGCTCGTTGGGCTGCTCGTTGGGAGAGTAAGACTCCTCCATCTTGGCAATGGTCTCGTATGTATCGTGAAAGTCTTCCTTGTGGGGATCCTTACCAGCTGTCATCAGAGCCTCATCTCCTTCAATGGTCTTTGGAGGAGTAGATTGAGACTTGAAGACCGACAGCTTGGCTAGAAGGTACTCCAAAAGCTTCTCTACCCGAGTATCTCCATCATCAGAGACTGGACCACCGCTAGTTTCGTCGATAATGTTTGTAGAAGTATCGATTCCAACCAGAGGCAGGCCAAGTTGACGTCTTGCAAGAATAGCAAGAGGGTTACCTCTTCCGAAACCCATGATGACCGAACCACCAAGATCAGCCCGGTAGTTGGGGTCACTCTTGAGAGGCTGTGTGTAGATTCTTCCTCCAATTCGCTTTCGTCCTTCGAGAACAACCACTCGAGGCACATCTTCGTACTCCTCGAACCGGTCGGCGTAGAGATTGAAGAGATTTTCGAGCTGACGGGCACATCCGAGACCAGCAATTCCAGCTCCAATCACCACAACTGTCAACCGAGGCTTTCGATCTCGGAACTCTTGGCCAGGAGAAGTGGGAGGCTCTTCCTTGGCTACCTCGATGCATCCAAAGTTGATGTATCCCTGACGAACGAGAAACTCGTAGGCCACTTCAGCGAGATAAAAGTACCGCTCTTCTCGTGCCACTCCAGCTGCTTCGATCAGAGACACTCCCACAAGCGGGTTACACAGCCACAATCGCAGAATACCGTTTCTGATGTTCAGGTATGTGGTAACGTGAAGAGGACTGAGATGGTTTCTCAGAAGATCAAACTCGTCGGGACTCAGAGCCAGAGGATTCAGTCGAGAGGAGATGGCTGCACTCAGACACTGGCTGGCGTACCTGGACGACGAAATGTCCTTGGGAATCGAGCTTTTCGGCTTGTATGTGAGTCTTCGCGAGTCTCGATTCGAGAGTATATACGGAGGAGCAGGAATAGCTCCGGGACCTGGAGTTCCAGGGTGCAGGGGCGTTCCATTTCGAGACTGGTACTCCGAATCGGGCAACGGCGAGTGAATGTGGGGAGGGTATTCAAACGGCTGCTGAGCCTGAGGTCTGAGAGTTTGGATTCTCGATCTCGAATTCGATCTCTGAAAGTGAGGTTTCTGAGGCTGAGGTTGTTGAGGTTGTTGTTGTTGCTGCTGTTGTTGCTGCTGTTGTTGCTGCTGTTGCTGCTGTGATTGTTGCGATTGTTGACGTTGCTGCTGCTGGATCTGAGCATGCTGGGATTGTAAATGTTGGTCGAGCCGTCGCTGCATCTGGATCTGGTTCACCTCAAACTGGTTCAGGTTGTTGGGCGTCATGATGGACGCATTGTGGTTGTGATTGTGGGTCTGCTGGGTCTGTTGAGTCTGCCGAGGCTGCTGGGGCTGCTGGGGCGGTTGTTGCGGTTGTTGCGACTGCTGACGAGCCTGTGGATCGTGATGGTTGATCACCTGGTGTCCAGAATGATGCTGTTGAGCAGGCTGCGATTGTTGATGTTGCTGCGGCTGTTGTTGGAACATGAACTCGACATCCTGATCCGGAGGGCCAGGGATTCGAGTAGGCAGCTGCTGCGGTTGAGCACCAGGTTGTCCCTGACTTCCATCTTCCAGCATAATCTGCTGAGATTGCGATTCGCTGGCAAAGTCCAGAAACGAGGTTCCCTGGTCCATTCCAATCTGGTTGACATCCATCATGTAGTTGATACTGCCCGGGGTGTTGTCCATATTCATTCCTCCAGAAGGGTTGTCCACGTACCACATGTTGGGGTCTTGCATGTCATTATCTATCATCTCAATAGGGTCTGGCGATTCAAATGCCTCCTGTTGGGCTTGGTGTGCGTGTTGTTGTTGTTGTTGTTGCTGTTGCTGTTGTTGCTGTTGTTGCTGCTGGGGGGCCTTGAAGCCCATGCCTTCGTAGGCCTGTCTTCGATTTTTCGAAAACAGATGTAAGCGTTGTCGTTCCACTGGGTTAGTATGGTGATACCAGAGATGATAACAGATTGATAGCAGGTTGATGGTGTCTTTGTAGGGGAAGCAGGCAGCCGGTAGCCTCGGAAGGCATCTAGAGCTCAAAAGAGAACCAGAACAGAGGCCAAAAAGCCTCCGTCCACTTCGTAACCCCCAAATCTCGCCACTGAGTGACTTCCGGTGTGTAGCCGGCTGAAAAGAGCCTCAGCTGTTTGGGGAATCGAATCGCGGGAAATCGATTGGAATCGGCGCAAAGACGGATTTTTTTGCACACGCGCGTTTGTACTCACTCGGAACCGCTACTGAAGATGCATCACACTCTCGTTGCGTACGGTGATGGAGATGTTCTTGGCTTGATTTACGCTTCCAAAATGGACTTGACTGCTCGCTGCTGACAAAGTTTGCCAGACCTGCATGTGCGGCAAGCGGGGCCTTGATAAAAATATACGGATACGGCAATGTCCGTCTGGGGTAAGGGTCTGTTGAGGGAGTAGCACGCGAGCAGGGCGATGAACAGGAGGTGTGGTTGGTGGACGAGCGGGTGAGCCCGGATAGCTGCTACAGGTTGTTCCGTCTGCTTTCTTTCACGCGACTTGTAATCAGGATTGTCTAATTAGACCCAAATTAGCGCCAACTGTTTTCGTTGGGACTCTCTGTGCGGGACAGTCCTGTTGGATTAGACAAAGTGACTTGGCATCATGGAGAGAGAGAGCTAGAGGGAGAGACTACTTGGAGAAGTTTGAGGTAGAGTCGGTGGTTACGTCATCGTCTGGACATGTTGTGTTAGCTACTGAAATGGCTGTCCAGGTACCGTATGTGTACATTACTCGTAGTCCCGCTCCGTGGATGCTGCTGATGTCCTTTGATGCATTCACCGGTTCAATCTCTCTTGTGTTTCCACCTCCACCTGTCCACCTTCTGATCGGCTGACAGCCAATACTACTTGTACCGAAGGCCTAAGCTTCGACACCTTGTCAGCCCCACCAGTAGTTTATTCGAAATCTGGTGATTTTTCTTCCCCACGGGCAAGTCTCGTTTTAGTGCGCTTTCTCTCGTTGCGATCGGATCGGATACATATTTACGAAGTGGATACGAGTGCATCAGGTAGGGTGCAGTAAAGAGTACGATAGGTGGGGAAGAGTCCCTCACTTCTCATATCATTGCCTTCATCTCACCCAATTATGTGTCAACTCCTTATCACAGCTTCCCTTTCTCAGTACTCCCTTCGGCACTCCTCTAACCCCTTCTCAATGTGGAGTTATCAGCCGCCATAGCCTCCCTTCCGTTCACTTTGACTCTCTCTCTCTCTCACAGCCTCCGGGTCTCAATCGCAGTTTCCGCTCTCAACCAAGTTTATACTTCCCGATCCCTTCCGCTCAAAAATGTACTCATGGACATACAGTTGAGGGAGGGAAAGAGAGCGATTGGGCGTCTCCACGGGCGCCGGACAGACGTCGCCGCATAGATATGGGGTTTGAACGGCACTTGAACACATGTCTAATACAGAGCCAAGTCCTTGCTAACGAAATCTTGGCTGCACACACAAGGTTCGATCCGCCGTTATATGGCTGCAACGAGAAAATAGGTGAGGGCGGTGTAGACCCTACTTGTAGAGTGATCAACATAATAAGGTCCAATTACGAGATCACATCGTAGGATAGCGAAAACCACCTCTGATTCGTGCAAGTACTGGTACCGGTGCTTCCTGTGCCCCCTCTTTCATTGCCCGCTTTTTTTACACGGCTTGATACCTGCATGTCTCTGAAGTATTAAAAGCCCCAAACGGAAGGTGCAGGACGTTTCAAACAGCTGTTCCGTGTAAGTGGGTGGAGCCATGGGGCAGTCGTTGGCGTTGCTGAGTAAGCCAAAGTGGAGGGAAGAAGTAGACAGCCTCATGGAAGGTGAAACCAGAGAGAACATGAAACCAGAGAGAACCACATGAATTTGGGGCAGGCAGTGGTTACAGGAACTAATTCCAAGAGTTCCAAGACATTGTCAAGTATTGGCTGGATTAGAAAGTCTTCAGGTAGAAGTGTGTGTCTGTTGATTTGCTATTTTTGCGACTTTTTTTTTCTTCTTCATTTTATATTTTTGTTCTCTCACCATCCTCACTCACCACTCGCAATATTCACCATTATTTCCTGCATTTCTTAATTATTTATTATTTTCATTTTCTGTGTTTGGCCTCACCTCACCTTAAAAACCAACTTCATTCTCCCAACTCCCAACTTAGTCAGCAAGCTTGCATGAGGATGCGTTCCAATGTTTATTTCCTGATTCAGTTCGCGATCTTGACGCGTCATGCCCACACTCGACGGAAATACCTGGGGGAACTCGGATCCCTCGCTGGGGTCCAAGGAGGACTCCTTCGAGATCCCGGACCACGTCCCCGGCGCAGCGCAGTTTCGCGCGCGTCAAGAATTCGCCGCAGCCTCAAACGGGTCTGCTCCGTTTGCTCGCAAGCTGGTAGGAACACAAATACCACAAACAAGACATTCCCCAACGGCCCCAAGCCCTCGAGAATTCACACCACTGCTCCGGAGCGTCAAGAAGTCCTTCACTACCACTCAGCAGCAACAGGCATCCTATTCGCCCACAAACTCGAGGTTCAGAGGAAGCGCTAGAAATGGACGTCCAGAGCCGCTGTTGCCTTATGACGAGTTGTCATATTCGTCCAACGAGTTTGACAACATGTCTGGTATCCAGAGAGGCTCTCTTACACCCAAGAAACCAAAGGGACCCACGGCTACCAAGGGCCTCAATGAGCTGCTGACCGAAAGCATGCCTCTGAGAGAACAGGAAACGCGAATGAAGGAGCTGAGCAATGAAAACACAAAGCTCAAGATTGATCTTCTTCAAGCCCGACAGGAACTTCACCGTAATACGCCTGCGCAAATGAAGGAGGTCCGTGAGGAGGTTGTGCAGTTAAGGTCAGACAATATGAGCCTCACCACCGAGGTGCACCAACTTCGAACTACACTGGAGGAAAGAGAACACTACATTGCACAGCAGGAGGAGCTGTTGCGTCAGCGAGACGAAACCAACAGGTCCATCATCAACAATAATGGAGCCGAGGCTGAGATTGAGAGACTACAGGGCCTGGTTGCGGATGCTGAATACGAATTCAACCGTAAACAAGAGGAGTTGGACGGTGCTCTGGACGAGATTGATTCTCTCAAGGCTCAGTTTGAAGCCGTCGAACGAGAACGAGAACAGGAGCGATACAACAGATCTGTCGATAGATCCGGAGACAGGTCCATGAATGATCAGACTATGGACTCCACCAGATCCTCTCTGCGATCTAGACTCAACTGCACGATGGACCACAATGACGCTCGGTACGAGATCACCAACCTGAAGCACGACATTGACCAGCTTGTGGCTGAAGTCAACCAGAAGGACGCCCAGGTCGACCAGGCCCAGATCATCATCCAGAAACTCACCTCTGAGTTATCTGCCAAGCGAGAGATGGAAGCAAATGCTGACAGATCTCACTCCACCACCGAGGAGACTCTCAGACGGCAGATTGACGAGTACGCCGCTCATATCGAGCGTATCAAGGAGGAGAAGGAGCGGGATATCAAGACCATGCATGCAGATCTCGACGCTCACGTCCGAAGAGCTGAACATGATCATGCTGTTGAGCTTGAGAGAGCTCAAACTGAGATCCAGAGACTCACGGGCGAACTCGGGCTCAAGGAATCTCAGATTTCTGAGCTCCAAGAGCAGCTTCAGCGGTTCAAGAATGAACTCGAGTCTGTTCCTATGGAGATGGAGCCTCTTCGAGCCGCTATTGCTCGTCTGGAACAGGATAAACTTATTCTGGAGGGTACCATCTCTGATCTCGAGATTCAGCTCAAGCGAAACGCTATGCGGGAAGACGATCGACAGCAGCTGGCTGCTCAGCGAGATGATCTTATGCATCGACTTACTCAGACCGAGAGTGAGCGAAACCACTACCGTGAGAACCTCGAGAGCAGGTCTCAGTACTGGGTGCATGAGAAGGCTCTGCTTGAAAGTCAGCGAGACACCCTACAGGAGAAGCTGGATAACCTGGATCAGAAGCATTCTAACGGCCACACTCCTTCCCGTGGCTATGCTGCTATTGTTGCTCAGGAGCAAGAGAAGCTGCGTATCTATCAGCTACAGGCTGAGCATACCCGTGACGAGATGCAGAAGCTGATTGACACTCAGTACCAGGATCTGAGACGTCAGACGGATGAGCTCAATGCTGCGAGCAACGAGATTGCCCGTCTGGTGGCTGTGGACAAGAAGTTGCAGGAGATGAGCAACAACATCGGTCTCATGGAGCAGCATTTCCAGGCCGAGCAGAATCGTCGAGCTCACGCCGAGGAGAAGGGCCAGATTCTGGAGCAGCAGGTTCGAGAAGCCGAAGACCGTCTGCGAGAAATGGCCAACCGGCCTCCTCCACCTTCCCAAAACGGACCCAACGAGTCCTTTATGGCTCTCAACAACAATCTGCAGGAACATAACAGAGAGCTGCGAAGCCAGATTGACGCTGGAAACAGAGAGCTTAACGGATGCAAGATTGAGCTCGAGACTGCGACTCGGCTCCAGCAGGGTGCTGAGAAGAACGTTGACTTCCTCGAGAATCGTGTTGCTGAGCTGGAGCGGTCTATTAGCGATTTGCGAGTTCATCTTGCCAAGGTGGAGCAGGAGAGGGACAATCTGGTCATCAAGAAGGAGGATCAGGGCCCCCAGTCTTCCCTGGACTACGCTCTGTGTCTTCTTTCTGAAAAGGAGGCCGAAATCACCGACATTAGAGCTACCTTTGCAGGCCAGAAGAAGAAGCTGGTGGAGTACATCAAGAAGCTCCGTGATGGCCGTCGACAGACCCGGTCTGAAATTGTGCCTCTTCAGAAGCTCAACCAGGTGCTAGAGAAGGAGTTGGATGAGAAGGATGCTCTCCTGGCAGAGAAGGACGCTGTGTTGGAAGAAAAGGTGGCTGAGTTTGCAGCAATGGAGGAGGCTCTCAAGGGAGCCAACGCTACCGGTGATCTGGAAGCCAAGCACAAGAGTGATGTCGACAGACTGGCTGCTGAGATCTACAAACTCAGAGGTGAGAGAGATGTGCTCAGAAAGGATCTCAAGTCCATCAAGCGGGAACGAGATGATTACAAACTGCGATTCCGTGATTCTCAAGAGACCCATCAGCAAGAGATGGAGGAGCAGATCCGAGCCATGGAGCAAATGTCGCTCAAGGAGGCCTTCCAGCCCAAGACTTCCAACTCTTTTGACGCTGATATTTCCACAGGAAGTCCTAGACACGGGTTCCAGCCTGGTCCCAAGAGCAGAAACCGTGGTCATGATCATCACCATGACTACCTTGATGCTGAGAGGAACGGGTCTCGCGATCGATCTTACCGATATGAGGTTACTTCAGACCAACCTCTGCCTTCTTGCCTAAACGGGGTTACTTCCTGTCACAAGTGTGAGGAGGAGATTGAGTTCCTCAAGGGCGAGATCATCACCTACGATCGTGGTGTACGGTTTGAAATGTGCCAGACGGCGTATTTGAAGATCAAGCTGCAGCGCTCTCAGGAGCTGCGGGCTTCTCTGATTGTCCAGAAGGTCTACTACGATGCTCTGGTGGCTGAGCTTCGGTTCTGCAACAGAGCTGATCTCAAGCTTTTGCAGTCAATGGGTCTCACTTCTTCTGTCAAGCCAAAGAAGCGTGCCATTACTTTTGGGGCAGTTGCCCAGATGGTTTTGGCTACGGTCATGTTGAGGAGACTGGGGGTGGAGTATGCCGAGAGTGAGCGCAAGAAACAGCGTCTCAAAGACCTCGCTGACACTTATAGTTAGTCTGACGCGAAAGAGCTGATGAGCTGACGAGCTGACGTTGCTAACAGTCGCTAACAATTATTTATTATAATGGAATGGAATGGTAATAGTAATGGATGAATAGAATAGTAGTAGGGCCAAAAGTACAAGCAAACGTATAGCCCAGTATCAAAGATCAATGAAATGCATTAGTAAACTGGTGAATAAATAGGTGGACGCGTAGCTTGAATATGACACGAACGTATGAACAAAACAATCTTCTCTTGCTCAATGAACCCCCTCACGGCTCAACTCAACCAAGTCCTTTTCAGCCTGTGCCAATCTGATCTGAAAGTCCTTGGCAATCTCGCCAATGATTGCGATTTTGTCGAATTCCTGCTCAATCTGGTCGCATTGTTTCATGATGCGACGCATGGCTTCCAGAGTCGAGTCACACTGCGCAATTTCGCCTTCCGTATACGCCTCGGTCTGGCTGTTGATGCTTTCCTGGGTCTCCTTGACTAGAGCATCTATACGCGTGTCAATGGCTCCAGTGAGGGCCGAAAACGATTCTGTGAGCTTGGAGATGCCCAGCAGATCGTGTTCTTCCGAATTGGGGTCGTCAGGCACCGGAGCAAAGATGGACATGGCGTGTATAGCTGGTGGGGTTGGCGTGTGCTTGAATAGGAATCTCCAGTAGCTTGAGCCCTACAAGTACTTGGTGCATAGTCACGTGGAAGGTGCAGCTGGAGGTGTGACAAAGAGGAAAAGAGCTTTTTGGATATATCTAGAAACAGGAGCTTGTAGTGTGTTTATTAGCTGTATTTGAACTTGGTGGTTTCAGGAGTTGTTGTTTAAGGGTGCTTTATTTTTAGGTCATCTTGAAGTCATCTTAAGGTCGATATTGTTTTTGTCTCGGATATCTTGAATAATATTATCTGATGAAGTGGGGGTAGAAATACTGAACGTTTCAAAGCCCGAAAGAGCTCTCGAAAAAGTATAAAATAAGCCCAGGCCAAAACGACAAGCTCCATTTTCACCAGCATCTCTCATTTATTTCACTCTTCCAAGTTTTCCCGTTTTTCTTCATTTTGCCCACTAATTTCCATTAGCTCGCTTATATCATGTGGATGCAATGCATTCTCCACGCAGCGTTCGACCTTCCGTACATGAGATGAGAGATGAGGGCATGATAAATGAGAGGAAACGAGTTATTTTTCGAAACCAACAAGATGTAAGGCAATTTTTAGCCCGATAATCACCCTTTCCTTCCTGAATTACCCCTGGAAACGCCCTTTAACCTCTTACTAACTCTCCTCTTCCACCCGCCTTCCGTAACTCAAACACAGTTTAAAATTGGACCACAACCGTTATAATCGCTCTACCCTTGTAAACTACATCAGGACCCAGACTTGCACTCTTGTCTTGATACACAACTCCTCCAAAACAGCACAAAAATGCGACTTTCCAACGTGACTCTGCTCGCCCTGGCTTCCTTTGTCTACGCCAAAAACGTGATCACCATCCACCCCGTCGACGGACCTATTGACGACCCCAAGCCTCTGCACAAGCGAAACGAACCCGTTCCTAACGGCTTCTACCCCGGCATCTTCATGGTTCAGGACGGCTCCAACAACGGCCCCCATGTGGACCACGTGGATCTCAGCAACCCCGGTATCAAGATGCCTTCTGGAGAACAGCCCAAGAGTGGCCCCACTTACCTCACCACTGGTCTTGTTCAGGACCCCCAGATCTCCATCTTTGCCGGTTACCTGAGAGACGACACCGAGCTGATCAAGCGGCTGAATGACGGTGACTCGTACACTGTGGTGCTTGCGCCCTCCAACGCCGCAGTGGCTGCTCTGGCTCTCAAGCCCTGGCAGTTCCCTAACGCCATCACCGGCAAGTCTGAGAAAGATAAGGACGCTCTGGCCAACGAGAACATTTCGTCGTTTGTGGCCAACCACGTGGTCGTTGACACTCAGCTTGTGACGACTTTTGACGTGGTCAAGCGAGCCCGAACCCTCTCGGGTCTCGAGATTGAGATTTACACCGAAAACAACAAGATTCTCGTCAAGTCCAAGGACTCCACCAGCACCGTGACCAAGATCATCCAGACCAACAACGGTGCCATCTGGGTGATGGACGAGTCTCTTGTGAAGCCTGAGTAGGGATGTGGATAGGATGTGAAGGATACTAACAGTGGGATTGTGATTTATATATAAGTGTAATTGATTGATAAGTGGAGATAGTAGGAACTTAGAGCATCAAAAGAGTAGTTTGGAGGGGGTGCTGAAAAATTCATTTCTTTGTGATTCTCATTTTCTTCATTTTTTGTTCTTCATTTTTTTCAGCTAATTTTCCTACCGTTAGCTCAACTATTTCTCAACTATTTTGAGCCAATTACTTACGCCCTTTTTTTCCTCCCAATCTCCCCACAGCTAAATCTCCAACATGCTGCATAATCAAACACACTGTTAAACACCATCACCGCACACTTGATACAACACACATGCCCTCAGTCGTCAAGTCATCGGACGCTAGCGTGGCAGTGGCTCTCCACCCGCTGCCATTGCTCAACATCTCCAACTTTTACACACGAGCGGTTGCCACCTCAACCGAGTTTGCAGGAGCATTATTAGGCACCCAGGATGGAAGACAGGTTAGCATTGACACCTCCTTCGAGTTCAAAATCGAGGACGGGGTGATTGACAAGGAGCTGGTCACGCGGAGACTGGGCCAGTTCCAGCAGGTCATGCCGGAATTGCACTTTGTGGGCTGGTTCTACGTCTCCAAACAACACACCACCCCCACTGACGAAGTGGTCAAGTTACAGAAGCAATTGATGGAGTTTGATGAGGCACCCTTGGTGCTTCTTATCCAGCCTGGATCCGACTCTCAGCAGCTTCCCCTGCATGTCTATGAACCCATCATTGACAGCGGAGAAACGAAATACAGGGAAGCCACTGTCGTGATCGAGACTGGAGAGGCTGAACGAGTGGCTGTGGAGGACCTGGTGCGGGAAACCAGCCAGCACGCGGCCTCGGAGCGAGTGAGACAGCATCTCGTCAGCCAGCATGCCGCTGTCAAGATCTTTGAGGGCAAAATCAAAACTGTGCTAGAGTACGTCCATGGAGTGAACCAGGGCACAATTGTTCCTGACCAGCGGCTGTTGAGATCTTTGAGATCTATTCTGTCGCAGCTTAGCGCGTCTTCCAACGACGAAATCAAAGATAGTCTGCAAGAGTCGCAGGCTCTTACTGCCGCTTTCCTGGCTACCGTAACTCAGGGTACCCAGCTCACTGCCAGTCTTAAAGCCCAGGGTTTATTGTTGGACCGACCGACGAAAAAGTCGCTTCGACGACGACGAGGAGAGCCTCGAGATTTCGTATCTCAGAGAGCGAAGAAGTGGGACGGTGATACCGATGAAGACTTTGAGATTCTCGCGTAGGAGGTAGTCAATAGCATGTAATACAAAGGGTTTGAAGTGAAGCAAGTGGAAGCGTACAGAGTTGTTGAAAGAAGTATTAATGTTCATCAAGCAAGTAGAAGTTCAGTGCCAAGGGGTGGCTGTGTAGTCCTGGCGTAAGGTATATATAAGTCCTATAGGTGAAGCGCCTTCGTAAAGTACTGTACCCGTTCAGTGCAACGTATGAGAACCATGTGTGATATATGTCGGCATGATAACCGCGATTACTTATGTGTCTATGTATATATTAGCCAATTGTGTCTTTATCTACTCTCCCCATGTAGGAGCCTGCCCTCCTTCGTTCCAGGCTGGACCCTCGTTGTCATTCACCACTCTCACCTTTACCGGTCTAGAGCTCTCTTCTCCGTCTGGATCAGGACGTTTCATCACCAGTTTCAGCGACGGAGCAGCGTCCTTGTGTTTGGTCACCACCACCTGGTAGAGAGAGTAGCTGCGTGCCTGGCAGCCAATGCAGTTGTGTAGGATTTCGTGGCAGAAGACGTCACAGTCGATGCAAAAGTGGGAGTGGCAGGTGGGACACTCGTAGCGCGACGTCATGGAGCCGTCGGCTTGTGTACCTTTAGCGTCTCTAGCCACGACAGGGAATTTTGTCTGGCATCCAGCGCAAAATTCAGACTTGTGAGCATGTTTGCATGGAACTTCAATAAAAGGAGCCAGAGGGAAAAGATGATGGTACGATCTGGCCAAATGGGTGGACAGAATCAATGTGAGTCCACAACAGGGACAGACTGTAGGCAACGAAGACACCTTAATCTTACATTGAGGACAAATGTATCCTCCTTGAGTGAGAGCAGCATCCGAGGCTGAGAGAGAAGGAGCGGTTTCTGACACTTTAGAAGGGAATCCCATGAGTACCAGAGATGCAGGGTTGGCGCTCTGGCTTTGTTGCGACTCTGCCAGAGGTGTGGTAGCCTCGTCCATGAGTTCTTGGAAATGTTGCTCGTTGAGAACAACGCCGTAGTATGACGAGTCTCCAAAGTTGGTTTTGACACACAGTTCCTTGCAGATGGCCACCTGGGCAGCGAGACCAATGACTCGCGCTCGCACCTTGTCTATCACCAGCTTATCGATAGTTACGTGGATGTCTCCTGGATCAGCCGAAAGCAGGGCACCCAGAACGACAAGCACTTCCTTTGTGCAATGAGAAGGCACATGGAACAAAAGTCCTCTAGCCATTTCCAGCGCATTCTGCAGGGATGGGTCTCCCTGTGGTTCCAGTTTTTTGGCCAACTGGAGAGCGTTAATATGATCGTTAGGATTGCTGCCCAAAGTGGATATACTGATGGCTTGTCCGTTTCTCATGCCCAAAATGCCCAGCTGCGAGATGGGATTCTGGTCGAAGAAGTTGGTGACAAACTCAATGGCGTGGTTGATCACAAACTGGTACCGGTTGGGTCTGAGATCGGACTCTTTCATTGCAAAAGAAAAGTCCAGCACCAGGATCAGGTTTCTGATGATGCCTCGTTGAAACGGAGTGGCGTCTTTGATGTGTCGTTTCTTTCTGGCCTCGACGAGACCGGCCACCGAACCTGCCAGAGATCCTCCTTCGTCCTCCTGAACCACATCCCAGGATCGGTGGTACTCGTCTTCCCATGAGTATCCTCCGTTTGCCATTTTCATGTTTTCCACGGACCCTCCTGCTCCCTTGGGCGCCTGGTTTCGTCGGGACCGTCGGGGGGCGCCCTGGTACTCGTCTCCACTGATGTTTTCGATATAATCGTCGTCCGAGTCGTCCATGTTGGTGTGTATGGTACAGTACGAGTACTTGTATGTATGGGTTTGAATATGGAGATTGAAATATAGAGATGTGTAGATATGCATGCCAGAGAGGAAGTAACAACAGCGATGTGAACGATCAAGAAAAGGGAAAAACGGGAAAAGAGGTAACAAAATCCACTGAAATTCACCTCACGTGATCAAATATCGCTATCATATTTATATTCATCAATCCACACTGCTACACCATTACTTGTCCATCCATCCACCTTCCGGTCACATGACAAAGCTAATTTTCCTAAGTAGCGTTTCTAACACTACAGTTACTCACACCCACACGTCGGAACGTTCATCACGTCGAATCCGAATCAACCCCAACTGCAAACTACAGCGCACATCCACGCCCCCAACACTTCCACAATGTCGCTCATACAAGACATTCTGCACGTGTTGCTGGCCGACGCCGTTGGTAAAAAAGTCCTCACGTCCAAGACCGTGCCGTTGACGTCGCCCGAGTCCACAGACCTGGCAGTTCTGGCGAGCTATGCCCAACACAATGCTGCTGATCTGACTTCTGTGGCCGAAAAGAAATACGAGTCAGTGCGCAACCTGTACGTGGACGTCAAGACCGCTGCTGTGTTGGCCCTTGTGGCACTTCCAATTGGCTCGGAGCAGTACATGGAGGTGGACCGGTTCTTCAAGTTTGCCGCGGCCCTCATCATCCGAGAAGGCTCGCGAATGGATCTGTTTGGCGGCAAGGACCCCGAAGACGTGGTGCCCGAGGACGTGACGGAGTTTGAGGAGGAGATTGTGGCGGATTACGCCGACCTGACCGCGGACCTGGAGTCGTGGAGCGCAGAGTCGTTTCTGGTCATGGGCCAGAATGGACCGCTTTTCTCCACCCTCTCGACGAAATCGGCCATCGACCCGCGCCCAAGTATAACTCCGGGCAGCTTCCAGGTGACCAACGTGCTGCCACGCACCAGGTCGGTGCCGGCCTACCAGCTGGGCTACCTCACACCTGCCGTGTCTCGTCTTCCACACCCGGCTCTGCCGCCCACAGAAATGATGACCCATTTCGTGCATCCCAACGGCTCCGAGCTGGCCCCCAGCCGGTTCCTGCGAATGGACGCGAACTCGTCCTTTGCTCCTACCAGCGACAGTGGAAAGGCCGTGTACGACCCAGCCTCCACCGGAGCGCTGTGGTACGAAAAGGTGGGCCGTCTGCGAGAAAGCGCCCTCGACGACGCTCTCAAAAACGGCGACAACACGAAAAAGGAGGATACTAACGACGTGGAGATGGAAGATGCACCTGAGGAAACCGAGCCCGAAGTGAAGGAAGAGGACAAGAAGGAGAACGACCGGGAGGAGAAGGAGGAGGATTTCCAGCCCCAGTTCAAGGATGAGGACGTGGACACCGCCAAGGAGCTGCCCATGGAAGACATTCTGCAGTGGCACCCTCGAAACTTCATTGACGACGACGAGTTCGAGGCCATCAAGACCGGCACCGAGGTCGAGTTTGTCAGCAGACTCATGCTCCAGCTGCAGCAACTCCAGGCAGACCGTCTGGCCACACCTGACATCCCCCCACCGGTGTCGTTTGAGGAGCGACGGCTGGCGATGAAGATTGAGGGCGTGCTGGGACGACTGCTGCAGTCCACCGAGGGCATCGACATTGCCAACTCCAAGATCAAGCCCTCTACTAACATCCCCGCTCTCAAGACAAACTATCTGGGTGTGCTGCCGGCTCCCGAGCCTCCGAAGCCCATTTCTTCGGTCGGACGGCTTCCTTCGGGATCCAAGACTCGACGAGCGAAGCGATAAATGCCAAAGGGTGTATTAGAAGAATGTGTGGGGGAGACGCTACGGCGTGACTCCTGGCACAGGCTGCCAGGACCTGTATTAGTTAGGATAATGTATGTTTAGTAATTTACGCCAGTACGAGAAATGTGTGTCAAAGGCAAGACCTACAAATATACAAATCATTAAAGGCCCTCCTTTTAGGGCATTTTACTACTCGTAGTTCTACACTCAACTATAGTCGTCATTACACTCGTCTTTATGGTTAATATTCATTCTTTATTCATATAATTAAATCCCTACAGAGGGACATCAGCTCCCATGGCAATGGAGATGATCAAAAACAGGTTGAGAGCAGACACCATACCAAACACCAGGTAGGAGATGAACTGGGTGGTGGCGGAGTTGCTCATGTCGACGTACTCGGGAATGCAGATGGACTCGTCGTCAGAAGACGCCTCGTTGTCAACCATACCGTAGCCGTTGCTAGGTCGGTCAGCAGGAGTGAGAGTACCGTTGGAGTTGGTTCGAGGACGGGTGTTGATGATAGCAGCATTGGCGGCAACCTTCATAATCTTCTTAGAACCAGTAAAGTAGATGAGAGGAGCAGACACAATGGGCAGCAGCAGAGACAGAACCACCTGGGAGGCGTTCAGAACATCAGCCAGACCCTTTCGGCCAACAAAGAGAGTGACAAAGAGACAGGGCACGATGGCGATGGATCGGGTGATGAGACGTCGAATCCAGGGCTTGAAAGACCATCGCAGGAATCCCTCGGACACCATTTGTCCAGACAGGGTGCAGACGATACCTGCAGACTGGCCAGAGAAGAGCAGAGCCAGGGCGAAGACGGTTCCTGCAGCGGGGGACAGAATGGTTCGCAGCATGTCGTAGATGGAGAAGAGATCGGCGTCGTAGGCGTCGGGAGAGCCGTTGAGGGTGGATCCAGCAACAATGAGAATGGCAGAGTTGATGAAGATGGCCACGGTGAACAGCGAGATGACGAGCTCGGCGATGGAGTACTTCATGGCGTACTTGATGGCATGGATAGACGGCTTGTACTTGAGGTCTTCGTCGTCATCTCCAAATCGGGCAGATTCGGGAAGAGCGTATCCGTTATCCTCGTCGTATTCACGGAGACGAGGCTGGACAAGACCAGATCCGAGGTACAGCGAGTGGGGCATGACAGTGGCTCCCAGAATACCGCACGACAGGTACAGACCCTGGGTCTCGAGCAGTTCCTTGGAGGGCAGGAAACCCTCGAGCACCAGAGGAATATCGAGATTGTCAATAGCAGCGAGCTCGAAGGCGAAACAGACCACCACGACAGCCACAAGAGCAGCCACGGCGTACTCAAAGTACCGCACGATGCGCATGGGGCCGTTGGGTCGGTAGGCCATGAGCACAATCAGCACGTCCACCACGGTGACCAGCACGCCCATGAACAGCGGAATACCAAACAGAATGTTGAGAGAAATGGCGGTACCCACGACCTCGGCGAGATCGGTAGCGATAATGGCGATTTCAGCCATGACGTAGATGCTGACCGACAGCCAGGGAGGAAGGTGCTGTCTGCAGTTTTCCGCCAGATCAAGACCGGTGACAGATCCGAGCTTCACGCAGAGCACCTGCAGAAACACGGCAAAGAGGTTGCTGACAAAAATGATGAACAGCAGCTTGTATTGGTACATGGCTCCAGCCGACACGGCCGTGGAGTAGTTACCGGGGTCCATGTACGCCACGGAGACCATGATTCCAGGTCCCACAAACTTGCCGTACTTGGACAGAATCCGCATCATGTTGCCCCAGGTGGACAGGGGCTTTTTGGAGGGGTCGGCTGATCCGGATGAGGTGAGGGGGGTCGACTCGTTGGAGTCGTCAGAGGAGTTGTTGCTGTTGTCAGACATGCTGTTGAGCGACGTGGTGGATCGTCTCATCTGGATGCCTCGCGAGCTCTCACTCAGACCCCTGCTCGGGTGACCCGGACGGTTGCGCTTGGAGGGCCGTGAGGCCGAGCGATTATTTTGTCCTCCTGCTAGATCAGTGTCTCCCATGGCATTTGCGAGGTCCTGGGCACTCAGTTTCTTGCCTGACTCTGCGCCAGAGTTGTTCTTGTTGAACGATTTGTTGTTGTTGAGCTCGTTGTCGAACTGCGGAGGCTGCTGGTTGAACCCAGGCACGCCCTTGGGGTCGGGATCTCGAGTAGGGCAGTTCATTTGGCTGAAGTGCTGATGTTGGTAGACTTAGCAAGGTCTGTAAGGCGGGGTGAAAAGGGTATTTGGAGCGGTTGGTTGGTTTTTCTCAGTTGTTTTTGCCGGGTTTCCGGGTTGCTGTCGTTTTCGCGTGTTACCAGGTCGTTTTTTCGGATATTCACGTCTCTCGCCAACTGTGGGGTCAGTCTCGGTTCATAAATATGTAAAGAGATCATGCACCTTGGGGATTCTTACATTTCGGAAGGACCCGGGTCCGGTCGGAACAAATAGCCCAATCAACAAAAACCTAATTGAGAAAGTGAACCCTCTCAAATGAACCATCTAATGTTCACAATGTAACCGTCAGCAAGACCATTGTAAAAATAAAACTACCGCAGACACTACTGTATGTGACATTACACGGCTATATACAGCTACCATTGCCCCCTACAGGTGCATATTGTGCACGTACACGTCCTTCCCTCCACCTGAAGATCACCCCCATAGAGCGTAGGTGGGCAGTGGGTTATCGTGTGTGGGTCCACATTTTTCCCATTTTCCCGTTTCTGTCTTTTTCGCCCAAAGTTGGAGTTCGGATTAACCTCCCTCCCTTCGATGGTGCGTGGGACACGAGTGGCTAAAACGTTTTCGTGCCGAAAAGTTTAGTGAGATTGGCAGTGGTTAAAGCGAAAATATGCAAGAATGGCACACGAAAAGACCCGAAAAGCGCATCTCACATGTGTCAGCAGAGAACGTACATGGTAATATTCCGGCTGGTGTGGGGGTGCACTAAAAGTACAGGTACGGCAGTCGTACTGGTGGTTTTCTCGCAACCTTTTCTCTCCCCCAACTTATCGTGAACTTGCTCAACAGCAACTTGGCAAGGTTCATAATTTCCAGATGAAGGTGCAAATGGCCAGCATGAACACTGCAAAGTTAGTCGTGTGACCCCGCACAGTGACGTAGGGATGGTGGATAGAGGGAAATGGCGGAGAAGAGGGTACAAGGGGGATGTTCTGGAGTTGAAGGGTTTGTGTCCGAGTCAATAACGACCCTTTAAACTGTCTCCCCGCTAGTTTCACCACTTTTCTCCCCATCACCCCACTTCATAAACACTGCCTTCAAGACACTATTTTCTTTCCTGTGCGATACTCACGATATGACGCCTTGGCGGAAGTTTATTATCTGTCCTAGGGATGGTGCAGGAATGAGCTGAATTTGAGCTATGAGATGGGGTGGTCAAAGATACTACGAAAACAGGGCTTCTTTATTATCTACATTGATTGCTTCGTCTACGAATTTCATTCGCAATAACCAACTTTTGTCCAGTCATTTGCTCTATGTGAACTGGCGGCATATTTGGAGTCAACAAGCACCAAAAATGCCTTTAAGATACCCCAAAACACCAGATACCATATCAGTGATATCTTATGAGAAGGTCTTCAGCATTCTTGTATTGGTCATCATCTACCAACTGAGTGATGTGATACCAGTACGATACCTGCTATTTGTTAGATACTCACGTACGGTACTCAGGGGCGTAAAGCCGACAGAATGATTGTGTTGAACAACCGGAGGCTGGAAATGGAGACCCGCTAGTATTCCTCTTTGACAGATCAGGTTCCGACAGCTTGGACTACACCCTGTGGACTGACCTTCTCTCAACTGTACTGCTCTTCAACAGTGTAAGTGAGGCAGAGAACTAACTAAAGAGTCTAGGTGAGAGACGATCCAATCGACTAGATGAGGGTGGGGCTAGACGGATTATCCACCACCTGTTGATCGCCCTTTTGTTCTAAACTCGTTCGTTGTAGTTGTTGAAAGGTGAGATGAGTACTCACGGGTTGGTGGGACGTGTTCAAGGGCTGCCGTCACTCAGGCCGTCATCAAAGGTGATATCCCAAGGGAGGAATGCTGGTATTAGTACAAGTAATGGGTCTATACTGCTAACATCTCTCACCTATAGGAGAATACAGACTTTCAGCCCACTAGCTACCACAGGTGTTGAGGAATGCTATCGAGACAATACCAGTACTTGTACGACGTTTTAAGGGGCAGATTTGTGCATCGGAGGGCTACTTACGAGTACTGATAGGATTCTTGAATGCTTGTAGCATGTCATTTAATTGGTGTTGAATGGTGTCTGTTTGTCGGGGGGTTCCACAAAGTGAGGAAGAGGAGTGAAAGAGAAGGGGAATAAAAATAGAGTGGACCCTTTTTGTGTCACTAATACACTATTCACTTAAAGTGAACCACGTGATCTTGAGAGCTGAATTGCAAAAATTGAAGTCTTGCTTAATCAAAAGCTGCTTAGGAAGTGGTATTTGAGGCTGGAACGTGAAAAATCGGTTTCAATACACTTGTTAATACACATCCAACAGCTTTTCTACGCCATATCAGATGACTATATTATTTCAACTGGTTCTTCATGCTTCCTGCTTCCCTTCCATCTAATAGAGTAACTAAAATAAGCTTCGTCAACAAATGTAAACAAATGTAAACAAACAAATATTAGAAGATTGTAGACAGTTGAAGACGAGAAAGAAGATCTCATAGGCCATGGTACACTGTCAAATTCGCCTTATATCACCAAAAAGTCACAACATGCTCGTCAAAGGCACTAATATACACATTACCACCACTATCATCTCTCTCTGTCTTCTCGATGTTGTTATGCATAAGGTGGAGCCTCACAACAGAGCCTCAGAGCAGGAGATGCACCTTCAGAACCACTAATGAAACGCAATAAAACGTCACTTTTTGGTCAATCGGCCTAGCCATATAATAATACCAATCTCCTACTGTCGTCAGCCACACCCCTCCTTCCCTGACACCTCTTGTTCGCATCACGTGCAGAGCCAAAACGAAAATATACAAAGCGTGCAGCAAAGCCAAATTTCAAAACATATCGCAAGCGACCTGTACCATCCAAACCACATCGACATCACCCATCGCAACACAATGGCCAATCTCAATGGCCCCGGAAGGACCACGTCCAGCCCCGGGTTTAGCCGGCGGTTCGATAGACGCGATCTTCTCAACACCAACCGAGATACCTCCAACACAGCTCCCCCTATCAACAGTGTACGAGACTCGGTCAACTACCCCGATGCTCGACGATCTTCAGGTGTGGCCAAGCCCATGAAGACGTTCCATGCGACACAAAAGCCGTGGCGGCAAGACAAGATCATTGTGCCGCCCAAAAGCGAGCCATTAATACCCGAAACGTACATGAGTGCAGCGAACCAGCGATGGGCAGCCGTGTCGCTGTTTCTGCTGTTTCTGGCGTCCAAAATCACATACCTGCTGACCCCGGTGCCACCAGGCGAGCAGTTTGGGCTGCTGTTCAAATTCTTTGCATTGGATCTAGTCCTGCTGTGGACTCTTCCACTTTTCCGGATCCCCTGGCTCACGTTCGGGCCTGTGGTGACTACTCTGCTGTCCTTTGCATTCCTGGGCTTCGACATGGGCATTGTCTACTACCGAGAGGGTCTGGTGTTTGCCCTTGGTCTCGGTTCGGCCGTTTGGAGAACCGTTAATGACAAGGAACTGTCGTTTTCGGGCCTCAAAATCAAGGTGGCGTCTCTTCAGGACGCTTCCAGTCATCTGATTGGAGAACACATTGTCCAGATTCTGCCCAAAAGCACTGCTCTGATCAACCCCATGGATCAGCCCTTTTGTCTCAACGGAGATGCCTCTCAGAGTATCACAATTCCTGTTCGTCTCAATGCCACCGGCCTGTCTTCTCTGGAGCTCAAGTACATTGATTTCGACAAGCTGGAGGAAAAGTCGTTCAATTTCACCAAGAACCAGCTCGTCAAGTTCAGAGGAAGATCGGATTACGTGCGATCTCTGGATTACAAGCTCAAGGACGCTGACAAGAAGAAGCTCTTCTACGTGGAACTTCCCGTTGAAAAGACCGGTCTGTATCGACTTGGTCGAGTCGTTGACGACTCCAACAATGCCGTTAGAACTTATATGAAGGACGTCATTGTTGGTGCTTGTCCCAGTGCCAAATTGCGACAAAGCAACGATTCTCTGCATCTGGGATCCAACCGATGTATCGGAGGCACCGAGCAGCCCAACCTGGTGGTTATCGGTGTCCCTCCTCTGCGAATCAAGTACTCCAAGGAAATTGAGGGCCAGTCTTCTGTCTTTTCCGTCCAGTCTGTTCAGCCCCGTCATTTCGTTTCTCCTATCGCTAGTGGAGACGTCAACAAGTACGTGTGGAAGAATGGCGCTGATCTCAATTGGGCGGCTCCTCATGAGGTGCCCATTCATCTCGACGCTCGACTCAGTCAGACCGGAAAGTGGGTCTATGCTGTTGACGAGGTGGAAGACGGACTTGGAAACATTGTCAACTACACTGCTATTTCCAAGGGTAAGGATGCCGAGTGGAAGACCCGTCGTCAGCTGACCCACGAGTTCTTTGTGCACCCTCGACCCCAGGTCTCGTTCCGAACCTGTTCTGCGGAGAAACGAGCTCGTCTGGCTGGTGACCATGTGTCTCTTGATCTCAAGATCCAGGCTCAGGAGGACCTCGTGCTCACCATCAAACACACTGACGAGTATGGCAAGTCCGAGGTGTTCAACACCACTGTTCCTCAGGGCCAGCAGTCCATTCCTGTCTCCAAGGCCGGTATTTTTGAGCTGGAGGCTGTTCACGGCAAGTACTGTGCTGGAGACATTGTCGAGTCTTCCGAGTGCCACGTCTACGTTCCTCCCAAGCCCTCTCTGTCCGTCGAGTTTACCGACATCCAGGACCAGTGTGCCGGTCCTGTTGGAGCTACTGCGGAGCTGGCTTTTACTGGTCAGCCTCCTTTCCATGCCGTCTACCGAACTGTGCGAGACGGCCAGGTGATTGAGACTCAGAAGATCACCACTCATCGACTGCGACACCAGCTCAAGTTCAAGCCCCAGTCCGCTGGTACGTACACCTACGAGATTGTGTCGTTCAGTGATGCGGTCTACCAACAGCCTCAGGAGACTTCTTTCACCAAGAAGCAGACCATTCGGGTGCTTGCTGGCGCCTTCTTTGACAAGTCTATTGCTCGTCAGCGATTCGTTTGCTCTGGAGAGTCTGTGGATCTCCCTGTCACTCTACGAGGAGTTCCTCCTTTCACTCTGGAGTACGAGATTGTCCACGGCTCTTCTCGACGAGTCCCTCATACTGTCAAGGACATTACCGACCAGAAGCACGTGATTTCCACCTCCGGTCTGTCTCAGGGTGGCCAATACACCATTTCTCTGGTTGCTGTGACTGACTCCCATGGATGTCGATCTCTTCTTGACGAGCAGGATATTCGTGTCGAGGTTCGTCGACAGCGACCTTCGGCCGGTTTCCTGCCTATTTCAGGCGACTATGACGTGGCTGTGCCCCAGGGTTCTCCTGTCAAGCTGCCTGTCACTCTCAACGGTGACGGCCCCTGGCAGGTTGAGTACGAGTACATTGATGGAGAGAAGCGAGAGCGACATCGAGTGCAGGTTGGAGACGCCAACGGCTTCTTCACCGTTGCTCGACCTGGTCACTACCGACTTGTGTCTGTTCGGGACGCCCATTGTCCTGGAGAGATTACTCACGATGCCATCTTTTCGCTCACTTGGATTGCCCGGCCTGCTGTCAAGATTGTCAAGGCTGGCAACACCGAGGCCAAGGACGGCGTTCTTTCTCGAGCTCCCATCTGTGAGGGTGATCAGGACTCTGTTGAAATCGCTCTTGAGGGCTCCCCTCCCTTCACTGTTCTCTATCGAGTCACTGGACCTGGAGGAAAGACCAAGGACCACGAGATCCAGGTGGCCACTCCCTTTGCCAACGTGCGAGTCGAGACCAACGCCCCCGGCGAGTACGAGTACTTTTTCATGGGTGTTCTGGACTCCAACTACTACGATCGAAAGTGGCTGGCTGACGTCAAGGCTGGAAACGATGTGGCTTTCTCTGACTCCAAGCTTCGACAGCTCGTCAAGGCCCGACCCACCGCCAAGTTTGTGGACAAGGGTCGTGTCTACCGAGCTTGCCAGGGCATTGCTGACTCTGCTGACGGTATCCCTATCAAGCTGACTGGAGAGGCTCCCTTCTCTCTGACTGTTTCCATTCGAGTCGACTCTTCCGGACACACCGAGAAGGTGACCTACAACAGCGTCGAGGCAGACTTTGAGCTCAAGAGCCAGCTGTACTCTCGTCTGGGTCTCGGAAAGCACACTGTTCAGATCTACCAGGTTGTGGATGCTCGAGGATGTCGACAGTCCAACTTTGGAGCTGATCAGCGAGTCACCGTGCACGTTGCCGACACTCCTACCATCACTGCTGTGGAGGAGCGAACCGACTTTTGTGTTGGCGAGCGAATCTCGTACTCGCTCACCGGTATTCCTCCGTTTGATGTCACTTACGATTTCAACGGCAATGTTCGAGAGTCCACCTCTGGCACTCTGTTCCGGCGTCTGGCTGCCGAGCCCGGTAACCTTACAATCAAGGCCATTTCCGACACTGCTTCCAGTTGCCGAATTGAGCTGGAGGGCGCCAAACAGCTGCCCAAGCGAATCCACCCTATTCCTACTGCTCGAGTTGAGGAGGGCACTTCGCTCATTTTCGACGAGAATGGAGCCGAGAAGGCCGAGATCCACTTCCATCTCAAGGGAACTCCCCCCTTCCAGCTGCAGTACACTCGAAGTGAGATGATTTCGGGTAAGGAGGTGGTTGTGGAGACCCACACGGTGGGTAGCATCAAGACCCACACCTACACCATCTGGACAGGTCTGCAGGGTATCTACCGACCCATTGTGGTGTCTGACTTTTACTGCACCACCGCTGGTGAACGGGCCTCTCATTAGAGGCTCCTGTATATGATATGAAATTACGCATTTATTAGAAAGACCGAAAAACGTAGGTTTTTTGTAGGTTTAACCCCGGTGCTATTTGTAGACGAGGTTTAATGGCGTGTACCGTTTGTACTGCTGGTATCGTGTTTGTGGGCCTGTATCAGACTCTGGCTATCACTCAGTATACAGCCCAGATACGCTACCATTAGTCACACCAGATAAGACCGTTTAGCTCTGTTTCTCATATGGGTTTGCGCAATATACGGGCTTGTAGCGAACCCTGACCCTTCAGGGATTGAGGATCGACCTCGTGTTCATGAAATGAATGTTAACGTTGGACAAGAACGTAACATGTAAGAATGAATGATCCACCTGTGTTGATATCGCATGTACGAGAGAGTGCAATGGAATCATTAGTTGTTCAAAGCATTCAATTCACTCCAGCTATTTGCCACCATCGCACTAAAAGTCCCCACTTCCTGAACATGATTGTCAGGAAGAGACAAGGATGACACAGTCGTCCAAACCAAACCAAACGCTTTTGTAGACCAAACACAATTGCAAGTGAGACACGAGAAGCTCAAGTGAGCTCAGGGCTTGGGGTCCAGCCTACAAGTACGATGATAACCGCGCTTGAGCGATTGAGCTGGACGACTACAAGACACTCTCAAAGGCACTGTATTATGGGCCTGGTACGGCTAACGTCGCTACGGTAACGGGTTCCAACCGCAACAGTGGAGACGCAAGGTACACGCAAGTAAATCAGACAGCCACTACCAGTGTCCAAGTGCCCTCAAGCTGGACTCTGGTTGGTCACTCTGCCGTGACTCACAGCAGAACGTGCCTTTTTGGTGCATACCCCGCTGAACCTCGGGCGAGTGCATGTGGACACGCTCTGGGTTATCGAAAGCGAATTCTCTGGCTTTGAATGTCTCTACTATCGAGTCCCTGTCTTTGGCGTGCCTGAACGTACCCTCTTGTAAGAGCATTTATTCTTTACAAGAAGGTTCCCATATTAAACATCGACCAAAAGGTTAAAATGCACACCACCAAACACTGTGAAAGAAGACGGTCTACAAGTGCGTAGTTAACGTATGCGGAGTACTGATTCTCTTTATGCACCTTTTAAGAGCACAGATCTGGTCAAAACCGTTTTTTTTCTTCTCGTGTTCCCCTCTGAGGCATTAAGACAAACTCTTGTGTTTCTTTGGCAACTCTTGTGTGGTTCTTTGAACAATAGAATTTCCGTTATGAGACAGACAGATTTCTGAGCTTGGCGAGGTTTAGAGGCTATATAGGCAGCAGCTACCGGTAGTTCCCATACTTGGCAAACTACTGTAAAAACCGCCACAAAGGGCTGGCAGATAACGCTAGAGTGTGGGGATGGATGATAAACTCATCTTCTTATCTATATCCCCCTCCACCTACCGTAAAACCTGCTCATGTACCCCCCTTAACGACCCTCGGCCCGGCCGACAAAGTTTTCCTCCCCTAGCCCCCAGTTGCCCAAACAGACGGGTTTTTCGTTTAGTAGCTTCGATGCAGGACAAACAAGGCTACTGATACAGATTGTGTTGGTCGTATTCAGGGAGCTGCCTTAGCTGTTTTGGCACTAGCAGAATAATATTAGGGTCTATCTATGGGGGGCCGCTGCACGCATCTAGCTCTGATTCTCCTCTTGTTGTTGTTGTTTTGGTCTCTTAGAATGTGGAGAAGTTGACAGCCTACCCTCAGCACTGTGGTCCAGTCCTTTGACGGTGTTCAGGCACGAACAGTAACAGAGTTCTGTAGTGGATATTATTCAGCCGTCTGAATGAGTCCTGTCTGTCACTTGGCACTCTGAGGTAACTGCAGCAACAGCAGACACAAAAACTGCGCTACTACAGTAGAAACCCCTCGACCCCTTTAACTATCTTGTTTTGTCTCTCAAACCTCAAGCCTCCATTTGAAAACTCTGTTGCGGATACTTATATAGGCATGCACCTCGGTGCGTGGCTGCAAGCTTATTGCATACATTAGCTGTGCAAGTTATCGGCATCATCGAGTGACGACATTTTACGCAACGCTACCTTCTCCACACGACAGCTCTCGTCTTCAAGCTGCTCGAATCGATTCTAGCTGGCCTCTACAGTTGATTCTCCACCTTGATCCGCACCACCACCTCTTCATAGCCACTTTCGAACTAAAAACACTCTTTGTCAGTCTCTTTTTTCCATATACTTTACTAGCCACAAGCCACAGTGAAAGGATTTTGCAGGAGACAACTGGCAGCTTTTAAAACGATCGACTTTACCACTCTTCTCCCCTCCACCACACACCACTCGCACAATGGAGAACCACAAGAATAACCCCGAGTGTGACGCCGCAAAAGCAGCCGCAGCAAACATCTTTCCGGCCTCCCCCATGGCCAACTCCATGATGTTTGGCTCGTCGTACTCGCAGTCTTACAACAAGTCGTTCATGAAACGACACTCGGGAGAGTACAACCGAAACTCGGGCGAGTACCGGCATTCGGGCGAGTCCAACAGATTTTCGGGTGACTTTCAACGAGTCAACGAAGATCTGGAATCTGCATCTGAGACCACCCATCTCAACCCTCGACCAGCACGACCCTCCATGGCCGTGTCCAGTACCGCCGAGACCACAAACCATGCATCCAACAATACCTATAGGGAACCCAGCAGTGATCCTCCCGTCTACGGAACTACAGCCGCTTCCAGCTCCACTACTTCTCTCATCAACCCTGAGGATAACGTCTGGGAAGACGTGCCCAGCCAAAAGAGATCGCAAGACGTCCGAGAACTCAAGATTCTCTGGCAATACTCGCTCCCTCTCGCAGTCACCTTTCTGCTGCAGTACTCTCTCACCGTTGCATCTATCTTCTCCGTCGGACACCTGGGTAAGGAGGAACTCGGTGCTGTGTCTCTTGCATGCATGACCTCTAACATTACAGGTTTCGCCCTCTTCCAGGGCCTGTCTACTTGTCTCGACACTCTGTGCTGCCAGGCCTACGGAGCCGGAAACATGCGAAAAGTCGGCATCTACTTCCAGCAGTGTGTCTGCATGAGCATTCTGGTCTTTCTGCCCATCGCCGCCATCTGGATGTGCTCCGAGCCTCTTCTGGCCCTCATCATCCCCGAGGGACAACTCGCAGCCCTGGCGGCCCTGTACCTCCAGATTGTGGCCCTCGGAGTGCCCGGATACATTGTCTTTGAGTGCGGAAAGAAGTACCTGCAAGCCCAGGGCATCTTCATGGCTGGAACCTACGTGCTGGCCATCTGCGCTCCTCTCAACGCCTTCCTCAACTGGCTGCTCGTCTGGGACAAGCACGTGGGTATCGGTTACGCTGGAGCTCCCGTCGCTGTCGTCATCACCGAGTGGGCCATGGCTGTTCTCATCATTGCCTACATTGCCTTTGTTGACGGCCGACAGTGCTGGTTTGGCATTTCTCCTCGAGCAGCCTTCTCCAACTGGGGCCCCATGCTGCGACTGGCCGTCCCCGGTGTCATCATGGTGGAGGCCGAGTTTCTGGCATTCGAGATCCTCACTCTCGCATCTTCCTACTTTGGATCCGCAGCCCTGGCAGCCCAGTCTGTGCTGTCCACCGTCATGGCTCTGGCCTACCAGATCCCCTTCTCGGTGGCTATTGCTGCATCCACGCGAGTGGCCCACTTCATTGGAGCTGCACAGCCCCAGTCGGCCAAGCGAGCTGCTCGAATCGCTCTCTACTCGACCGTTCTCATCTCCACCTTCAACTGCACCACGCTCTTCCTGTTCCGACGATCCATCGCCAGTCTCTTTTCCTCCGACGTGGACGTGGTCAACCTCGTGGCCTTTGTGCTGCCTCTGTGTGCCGTTGGCCAGTTCTTTGACTGCATCTCCTCGGTCGTCGCTGGTGTTCTGAGAGGACAGGGCCGACAAAAGATTGGAGGCTACGTCAACCTCTTCTACTACTACGCCGTGGCCACGCCTCTGTCGCTCTTCTTTGGCTTTGTGTGCAAGTGGGAGCTTATGGGTCTCTGGGCCGGAATCATCGTGGGTATTGTGGGTATTGCTGCCACCGAGGCCTACTTTGTGCTCACCTCCGACTGGAACGCCATCATCGAGAAGAACGCTGCCATGCATCGAGACTAACCACCCAAAAACAAAAACTGAAATCAGCAGCACATGAAAAAAACATTAACGAGCAGACGAAGATTGCAATCATCTTCTCTGTCTGAAGACCAGGTCTTTATTGCATATTTATATATAGATTAACGATGTGATGCGTTGTATGGAGAGGGGTGTATATTAGATGAAGAATACGTAGCCTTGAAAGACTGTACGACCAATGGCTTTTTGAAAACACACTATTTGAACAGTTTTTTGTTCATTTCTTTCCACAGGGAGTCTGATTATGGTGCCGAATGTATGCACTTCGGAGTCCGTTTTTACTGATGCTTCAATTTGGTTGCAGATGGCATGCAGCTAAATATTTTATACGAGAGTTGATTCAGAACTGATGAGGTGATATCGTGGTGAGATCGAGAGTTATCAGATAAATGTTAGTATCATAAGAATATTTCCTCTCTTGTGATTAATTCAATTCAACTTCAACTCTCACAGCTGTCCTATAAGAGGCACCAGATACATTCTCATCTGCCCATCTAACTTGATCGATAAAAGGCTAATGCTATAGATCTCTGAACAGATAAGGAATAGTAGAGAGAGGTTGATCAGATAAATGAAAGTTGCGAAAATTTGGTGATTACAGGTGTATAAATGAACAAAGATATTATTTTGCTTCTTTCTGTACGGTTACAATTACGTTCAAAGACAAGCAGTGGGTGTTTCTTTCAAGCATGCTCGCATAACTCTTCAGAAGCTACTGTATCAGAGTCTACTGTGCTAAAGACTCTTCAGATACTGGCTAGTTCTCTACAATTCTGTGGTTACAGAAAATCTTCAACCATCCAATTCACCAGCAAGAAGACACTTGTGACTCTGAAGATGGAGCTGGTTCCAAAGAGATGGAACATAACACCTTTCTGTAGAACAAGGGAGACTTGTGGATGGCTTGGTGCTCCTCGTTTCTACTTTAAAGCCCTATGGATATGAGATTTCAGACTGTGGGCGTCTATTCTATCTTTGCTACCTCTGATTTCAACCAAAAGTCTCATCTGTCAGCTTTCAGTGTGGTAAAAGCAGTTGTGTACAGCAACAAGGCCCAATTTGCCAAAGTTTTTGGCCCATTAGAAGCTCTTATTCTCTCTGGTAATCTTTATACCATTGGTCTCACTATTCTGGCAACTTCACCTCATCAAGTACTCCAACCGACGCAAACCATCATTCTTGCGATGGATGTCTCTATGCTCAGTGTGGGGCTCGCATACAGATACAGATATTCCAACCACTCTTTGTCTCAATTTAATGAAGCCCAGGCAAGTGAATGATTTGGTACAATACCGATGTGCCCCAGTTTTCTGTTCTGACCATGATCCAGACTGTTGTCTCACTGACAAGTTGTTTCTGCCAAAGCCATCTTCTACTCTACGATTTTGGTAACAACAGCTGTTGGAGAAGTCATTTCTGGATCTCTCTACAACTGACAGTTTGTCAAAATGCTGACTAAGTGTACTTCCACCTTCCTCTCTGAGACAGACATTGACGAGATGGCCAAAAGTGCCCAGGCACCTCTATGATGACGGATGAGTTATGCAATTGGTAAGTGTGGGGTTTTTGTAAGCTACTGATGTATAACGATTTTCTATCAGTTTCTTAATATCTTGATAATCTGATTTTCCAGTCAACTCTACATCCCAACTAACTTTTAAATAATTACTTAGCCCTAGTTCTTAACTACCCAACCCTAACCACGATCATACTTCACTGCACAACCATCTATCAAGACCCATACGAACGACGAAACATCATGGCGGACGAAGAGGAATACAACATTGTGACACGGCCCGGAGAGGCCACGGAGGACGTGGAGATGGAGCCCGAGCCCGAGTTGGAGGAGGAGTACGAAGAGGAGGATCTGATCGAAAAGCCCCTGGTTCTGAGAGTGGACGCCAAGGAAGAGGCCTTCTATCTGCAGTATTACTCTGGTCACACTGGTCGATTTGGCCACGAATTCTTGGAATTCGACTTTCAGGTGCTGGATCAGGGCCGATCGGCGTTGCTACGATACGCCAACAACTCCAATTACAAGAATGACACTCTGATTCGTCGAGAAGTGGCCGTTTCGCCGGTGGTGGTCAAGGTGCTCAAGAAGATGATCAAGGAGTCTGAGATTCTCAAGGAAAACGACACAAAGTGGCCACCAAAGAACCGGGACGGAAAACAGGAACTGGAAATCAAGTTTGCCAACTATCACATTGCGTTTGAGACCGGTCGAATAGGCTCGTTGTCGGACGTGCAGAGATCAGAGGACCCGGAAGGTCTGCGGACGTTTTACTACTTGGTTCAGGATATTAAGGCTCTGGTGTTTTCACTGGTGGGTCTGCATTTCAAGATCAAGCCTATTTAGTATCAACGAGCAAAGCGAGTTGATGTGAGGTTGTAAGGGTCGTTTTGGTGACTGAAAAACAACAGCACCATTACCAAACCACTTCAGGGAGAAAATTAATATAAAAGGTACAGGTCGAAACGACAGGAGGTTCTATAAGTTATACTACATGTATTTTTACAATCGCAGAGAACGAACGGGGTGGAATATACATTCATAGACTGTACTGACACCTCAGAGACACCATAAACCTGGTGGACAGTCGATACTTAGTCATAGTCATATATACTACAAGTACGTAGAAGTCCCATACACTCTATGCTGTTTCCAAATCGTCTTAAATATACATGCATCTTAAACCATCAGCCGTCTCAGGCCGGTGACCTGCCACTGGTCCTCCTGCCATCTGCATCCCAGCAGCTTCTGGCCAGTCACGGGACACCGTCCTCCTGTCTCCTCGTCTCCGTCCTCCAAATGTCGGTAAATGCAAGTGTAGCAGAACACGTATCCAGACTCAATCACCGTGGGGTTGACCAGCTCCTTGCTACACAGAGGACACTTGGACGTGTCTTCCTTCCACTTGGCCACGGACTCGGCAAGCTTGTCGGCTCCCTTGACCTTGTCTGGCACGGGCAGATTGTCCTCCAGGTCTCCTCGACGCTTCTGGTTCAGCTGACGGGCGAAATCAGACGCGTACCACCACTCCAGGAACTTGAGGGCGAAAATGGAGGTGGGAAGCACGTATGACAGGCCACTGAGAGCAGCAGATCGCATGGCGTTGGCTCCAGCCTTGGTGGTGAGCAGCAGCATCACTCGCTCGGCGATGGGGTACTCGGAAATTGACTTCATAGTGTGGGCCACATTGGCTGCGTTTCTGCTATCTCTCTGGGCCTCCATCTGGTAGTCGTATCGAGTCATTCGCGAGAACTGGATGTTCAGCAGGAAATCGTCGATGCTATAGGCTCTGGTCACCGAGAAGAGGAAGAGCATGTGGAACGCCAGAGTGGCGGTGGTGCATCCCATGGTGACAATGGGATAGAGCTTGAGAAGCCAATAATCAAACTCGAACACGGCTATTTGCTTGGCAGTGCCTGTTCTCTTGATTTCGGCTCGCTCCTCGTTGATATCTCGAGCCAGGTACCGGCCCTTGAGCCGCTCGTATCTTGCATCCAGCTTCTCCTTGATATATGGCACCACAATGAGGAAGAAGAGCGATCCCCAGATTTTCTTTTTGCTGAGCCGTTTTTCGGCCTCCACCAGATCGGGCACCGCCTGGCGCGTTCGTAGCGCGGGATTCGTCAGAATCTGTGTTCGTTTCAGTCCATAGAACTTTTCTGTGAAACTGGCGTTCCAGGTCTTCAGATTGTAGTACTCCACCAGACCCATGAGCAGAGCATACAGCTCATCGTAGCGGTTCACGATTCGCAGCAGGTACCGCGGGTGACGCTGGGCGTAAAATGCAAGAATGTATCGAACCGAAGGCGCAATGAGACCCTCGAGCTGTTTGGCAGACAAAAGTTCAAACAGAGTGGGCACATCGGGATCCAGCTGGCTGGCGTTGAGCGATGAAAAGTAGTCCATTTTGAGGATGCGGTGGCGTAATCAATCAGATGGGCTGTTTGTGATCTTACCACTGAATACTTCAGCGTGGAAACTAGCGTTTCAGGCTGATCTCAAGTGCTGTGGGGGGCAAATCAATGGTCCCTTATTTCATGTTCAACTTTATGTGGGGTATGACATTCTAAACCTTAATCTTTACCGAGGTGTAATGGGCTGCTGACTAATGAATTGGAAAAAAAAAATTGGGGAAAAATGGAAAACTTGAGAAAATTTGAAGAAAAATAACGGAAAACTCGAAAAATAACGGAAAATTCGAAAAAATTGGAAAACTCGAAAATTAATGGAAAACTCGAAAAATAATGAAAAACTCGAAAAATATGGAAAACTCGAAAATTAATGGAAAAATAATCGAAGACTCGAAAAAATGATGGAACACATCAACTCGGTAAATTTGAAAAAAATTAATACAATATATCATGCTATGGTTGTCTTTCTATGGTCGTTTCATCATCACCCTGGAAACCTCCTACAAAGTAACCCACTGGCTACCCTTCTTCTCCTGCTTCACCTTGATAGGAGGCAGATCCCATCCAGTGCCTCCAGAGCCGATAGCAGCTCCCAGCCGAGGAACCACCCAGCACTCTCGAGAGGTACTGGTGATCATCTTGGGGCCGTAAGGAGGAGGCAGGGGCTTGGAGTAGGTCAATAGAGCAGTACCCTTCGCAATGTTTCCAATCTGGGCCGGAGTGATGTCACAGAGAGGCTTGATTCGCAGCTTAGAAGAGCCAGATCGGTTCACAGAGGCGAAAATCAGCATCTCCGGGGGATGGGTTCCCATGGTGTTGATGACAGATCCAGGGTGGATAAACACCTGAGTATCGTCAGGCAAAGGGTTGCCCTGGTCGTCAGTCTTCTTGTTAGTGGTAGAAGTAGGGAACAGAGTCTGGTAAGGAACGTTGATGATTCGCTCTCGAGAAGTCAGCTTGTAGTCCTCGCTGACCTTGTCCAGCCGCTGGGCCACCTGGTCCACGAATCCAGTGGCAATCATCTGCTTGAGAGCCTTGATCTGGAGCTTGGACGGAGGCTTGAGCTTGGCTGCCAGCTGCTCCTTGAGCTTGGGAGCTGCTCGAGGATCAGAGTTGGCAACCACAATTCGACTCAGCTGTTGTCGCAGCTTTCGCATTTCCTCCATCAGCTTGTGTCGCAGGAAGAAACCCTTGCAGAAGTTCTCCAGGTCGGAGTCGTAGTCCATGGCACAGACAGCAGACAGCAGCTTGAGGGCGTCGGAAGCAGGGTCCAGCGAAGCCAGCTTGGCCTGGGCCTTGTGGTAGCTGGATCGCAGCTTTCGCTTCCGCTCAATCTCGTAAATGTCTTCGGGCTCAGAGTCAGACTCGTTGCTCTTAATTCGGTCTCCGTCTTCGTCAACCTCCTCGACCTTGGGCTTCTGGGGCTTCTCGTTAATTCCCAGCTCATGCTCTCCAATGAAGGGGTCGCCAACAGTCAGAGCAGCAACAATGGCAACCATGTAGGGCAGACACTCAAGCTGAGAACCGATAATGAGCATCTTGGCGAACCGGGGAGACAGAGGGAACAGAGACATCTGCTTACCCATGTCAGAGATCACACCAGTGTTGCTCAGAGCTCCCAGATACTCCAGCAGCTTCTCGGCCTTTGCAAGAGACTGTCGATCGGGAGGAGTGGGGAAGGGGAAGTTGACCACCTTGTCAATACCCATATGCTTCATCTCCAAAACAATACCCTCGACAGGGCATCGCAGAATCTCGGGAACCGAGAACTGGGGGAAGAACTCTTCGTAAACAGCAGAAGAGAAGACTCGGTAGCAGTGACCAGGTCCAGTTCGACCAGCTCGACCAGCTCGCTGATCAGCAGAGGCCTTGGAGATGAAGTCCACCTCAAACGACTGAACTCCAGTCTCCTCGTCGTACTTTCGCTCCTTGGCTCGGCCACAATCAACCACATATCTGATTCCAGGGATGGTCAGCGAGGTTTCAGCAACGTTAGTAGCAACCACACATAGTCGATGGCCAGCAGGAACCTCCTCAAACACCTTCATCTGCTCCTTGGTGGGCAGCAGAGAGTAGAGAGGGAGAACGTGAAGAGGAGCAGACTCGTTTCGCTCCTCAATGGCAAGTTCCTCCTCAAAACCCTCCTCTCCATCCTCCTCGTCAGTCTCAGACTCTCCCTCGACGGCAGCGTAGTCCTGCTGTCGCATGTCAGCACCAAACTCCACTTCCTCGGCTTCAACCACAGTCTCATTGGCAGAAACCTTGACCTGGAGATCCTCAGACTTGTCCTTGGGCTTCCAGACCTTTGATCGGTCAGGGAAGGCCTTTCGAAGTCGCTTGACCACATTGACAATCTCGTTCTGGCCAGTCAGGAAGATCAGGATACCTCCTTCGGGCAACCGCTTGTGAATCTTGCATGTCTTTCTGTAAATCTCGTCCATGTAATCGTAGGTGGTTCGCTTGTTGAAGTGAACAGAAACAGGGTACTGTCGAGCCTCGACCTTGAGAACAGGAGGAGGCACAGGGAACAGAGTCTTGTTCTCGGTGAAGTCGGAAACTCGCAGAGTAGCAGACATGATGATGAGCTTGAGAGGAGACTCGCACTTGCCTTCGTTGAACATTTCCTTTCGCAGCTTGAGAACTCGAGAAAGCACACCAATCAGAATATCCGTGTTGATGTTACGCTCGTGGGCCTCATCAATGACAAGAGCAGAGTACTTGGTCAGAGCAAAGTCCTGGGACAGTTCTCGAAGCAGCACACCATCCGTCATGAACTTCAGAGCAGTATTCTCCTTGACGGTGACGTCAAATCGCACCTGATGAGCAACTCTGTGTCCCTGGTTACCCAGCTCGTTAGCCACACGCTGAGCCATGGAGATGGCAGCCACTCGTCGGGGCTGAGTGACACCAATCATGCCAGGGTAATCACTGCCCTTGGTTCCAAAACCAGCTTCAATCAGGAACTGGGGAGTCTGTGTGGTCTTACCGGAACCGGTCTCACCACAAATGATGACACAGTCGTTGTTGAAGATGGCTTCCATGATTCGCTGTTCTTCTCCAGTGACAGGGAGGTTCATTCGAGAAGTCTGGATTTCAGGGTCTCGCTCGACACTGACGTGAAAGGCTTTTCTCTGGGCGTATTCGGGTTGAGCAAGATCCTCAGGAGGAGGAGTGAGCCGGTCCTCGTCACGGTCCACACGCTCCTTTTTGATTTTGATGTGTTTGAGATCCTCAATGTTGGAAGACTTGGGTCCAGACTGCTCATCGATCCATTCCTTGAAAGACGAACCCTTGGACTTTTTGGTAACGATTTCAGTATCCTCATCGTCTTCGTCTTCGACTTCGTCTTCTTCCTCCTCGTCGTCTTCTTCCTCCTCTTCATCATCCTCCTCCTCTTCATCCTCCTCTTCCTCATCCTCTTCCTCATCCTCTTCCTCATCCCCTTCCTCCTCCTCTACATCAACCTTAGTCTTCTTAGCCTTGGTATCCTCTCCGGACTCTTCGTCAGAGTCTTCCTCGTCGGAATCTTCCTCATCAGAATCTTCCTCAGAATCCTCATCTGAATCGGTATCATCCTCTCCAGAACTAACGTAGTCCTTCTTGTTCTTTCGAGCACGCTCGATCTCGAGCTTCTTTCGCCAAGAATACGAGTTCTTGGAGGGCTTGGAAACCTTGGCCAGGTTCTGGAAACCAAATCCACCGGCCTTGGGTCGCATATCAATAAAAGAGCTCTTGTTCTCCTGCTCTTCCTCCTCGGCCATCTGCTTTTCCTTTCGCTCAAGTTCGGTCAGAAGATGAGCATGCTTGTCGTCGTCCCACTCCTCGTGGTCTCGTTTCTCGTACAGAATCTCCTTGGTCTCTTCGTTTCCGAGACCCAGCTTCTCCAGACGTAGAGCCTCCTCGATTCGGGCCTTTTTGGTTTCCTTGTCGCCCATGTGTTTCATAGACTTGAGCTGAGATGTGTCAAAGGTGCCCTTTCGAGCAGCAAACTCGGAGAACAATGCCTTTTTCTCTTCTCTCTTGAGTTGTTTTTCCTGTGTTAGATTGGTAGTGGGGCAAAGACCTCGTTATTCATCCCTTGTAAGAGTGTCATTAAATCCAGTCGTACTCACAATATACTTGTCCAAACGCTTTCGCTTCTTGGAGGAGAGCTTGGACTCTGCGGGAGTGAGCTCTTCCTGGAGCTTTCGCTTTCGAGCCTCCTTTTCAGCTTCCGACTTGGGCACCAAGAGCTCCGCGTTGGAGTCTTCGGGCACCTCATCCTCGGGGTCCGGGTTTGTGACCCAGGTTTTCTGCTTGGCGGCCTTGAGCTCCTGCTGCTTTTTGAGCGAGCCGGCCCGGCCCTTGGCGTTGTATCCCAGCTTGTATTTCGCCATGGTTGAAGCGAACTGATGGTCTGGATCAGCTTCACGCAGGTTATGCTATATCGCCCAATTTTTTCTGATTCTGCAGCACCCATGCACTGTCATGTGATTAGGTGGGAAGGTTAACTAGACTGTGGTGTTTGTTGGGAGTTTGTGAAAGGTTGTCAGGAAAACCAATCTTCGTTGGGAGTTTGTGGAGAGAGCCTTTATTTTTCAGCTCTGTAGGTTTTTTTGAGGGGCAAATTTATGGTGAAAAAAAGAAGAGCCGCAAGAGAGTCTCAGTAGAAGGGGTGATGAGATCATCTACATAGTTGTAGATATTTTTGTGAAGAAATTGACGAAAAATCAAATACGAATAGATGACGATGGTACTTGGTAGCTTAATTAAATCATCAATACCGCCAACACTCCGCACCTCCAATTGCTCTGTTGCCTCATGTTTAAAACACCTCCAACATGCATGTGGAGTGGTGAAGAATAACGAAGGCCTTCAACATAGACACCATCTTCGCCTGGTATGCCCACACTAATGCACGACGACCCCTTGGACGATGAGGAGGAAGAAGAGCCCCCTCGAAACATTGGACGGGTGGTCTTCGGCACCCGCGAATTCGACACGTGGTACCACTCGTCCGCATACTATTTTTCCCAGAAGGAGGAGCTCAAGAAGCTGACGTGGAAACGGGCCATGGCGCTCATGGAGGCCAAGGCACTCGACAAGGACAAGGACAACCACACCTGCGACATGTCCCGGCTGTTTATCGAGAGATACAGCTCGCCTTCGGTCGGTACTCCTGGAGGAGCGTCTTCGGCACTAACATCATCGACCATCTCGTCTTCAGGGTCCTCAGCAAACGCATCTGTGGGACCCAATGAACCAGCACCGGCCCAGGTCGACTTCCAGGTCAAACAGCTGTTTGTTTGCGACTCGTGCTTCAAATACTCAAAGGTCTCCAAGGACATGGCTCAACATCGAAGCACCTGCAAGTACGTGTTCAAACACCCTGGAGAAACGGTCTACAAATCCAAAGACTACGCGATTAGGCGAGTCGACGGCGCAGTACACAAGCTCTACTGCCAGAATCTCTGTCTGTTTGCCAAGCTCTTTCTGGATCACAAGTCTGTCTTCTTTGGCGCTGACGCCTTTGAATTCTACGTGGTGCTAGGCAAAGATTCTGCCAGCAGTAGACATTTCAAGCCCATGGGTTTCTTTTCCAAGGAGAAACTGTCGTGGGACGAAAACAACTTGGCGTGCATTCTGGTGTTTCCACCATACCAGAGACGAGGGCTGGGAAAGCTACTAATCGAGTTTTCCTACGTTCTGTCGAAATACGAAGGTCGCAAGGGAAGTCCTGAACGCCCATTGTCAAAGTTCGGCACTCTGTCATACATGTCTTATTGGTGTGCGACGATAGCCCGGTTCATCTTGATAGAGTGTACCGAGGATATCATCTCCATCGAGACGATTAGTGAACACACGTACATTCAGCCCGAAGACGTGATGCGAGCTCTCAAAGAAATGCATGCTGTGGTTCTCTACAGCGACGAAAAGGCCAAGAAGGCGAAAATCGGAGGCCGGGTGCTCAAAAAGTCCGTGAGACGCTGGGTCAACTGTGGAAATGTCAAACTGAGTCCCGTGATTGACGAGTCAATGGTTTATTTGGAGTAGGCGTGGGGAAGGAGCTGGACTATGCTGAAAGAGGCTGAAGATGAGAGGAAAGGCACGATATGCAAGTACTCTCACATCATGGCTATATTACTGTACACAGTTCAGCTTCAATTGTCAGTCCTATCAGCTAGGCCACATGCTTTACTCTCCACCAGGCTAACTCCCACTACACGGATACTCGTCAACTCTCCACACCCTCACCCTACCCTCGTACTCATATGTACATATATTTATAATGCAAGATGCCTGAACCGGGATCATAACGGAACAGGATGTATAACGTGAAAGACAGCTTGTGTCTAGTTCTTCCTAGGCTTGACCAATCCCTTGTAGACGAAATAATAGACTATCGTGGAATCGTTGTCGACAATGGCCATAAGCATACGGTCGACCTCCTTGCCAGCCACACCCTCAGCCTCGCGGAAACACTGGTCCCACTGCTTGACGGTCCAGTTGTCGTTGGATCGGGCAGGAACCAGCCATTCCGATCTGATTTCAGGGTCATCAGGATGCAACGTCTTGGGGGGAGTTCCGTGCACCAGGTTCAGGTCCGCGACTCCAGTTTTGTGGATCTCCACGTCTGTCCACAGATGCTGGTGCACTAGGTTGGTTCTTATTTGTTCAGCCATTAGGATATAATGTGCTGTGTGTCTTCCTGTTTGGCCGGGTGTTCCTTGTGTTTCCTGTCGCTTCCTTTTTTTTTTTCAGTGTAAACTTTCTGAGGCTGCGTTATCTCCGTCGGATTTAATTTCTCCCAACGGTTCCAGGAAAAGACTGTGTGCATAAGGTGGAAAACCCTCAGTGTTTGGTTCAGGTCTTGGGTGCCACCAAAATGTTCACAATATACAATTAGCCTCGAAACTCTACAAGTCCGGGAAACGTAACGTAGAGATACGAGTGGCAAAAGTGAGGCGGCTGTTGGGGCGGGTAGACGCGGTTTTTAAGGCGTCAAAATGCTCCAGGTCGCCTGCGACCCCAGGGGCGAGCGTTTGGGTACTTAAACCCAGCTTTTTCCCCGCCAGTAGCGTCCTTTATACCCCCTTTTCTCCTCCCAGCCGTACTACAACATTCTGCTTATACTTCGCTGTATCTCATTTTTTGAGCTAAATCACGCATCAGGTTTAAAACACACATCACACCCTTCACTGGACTCTTCTCTCAGAAACGAGCCCTAGACCGATTTTCGCCACCGTCTGGAAAACACGTCGAAACAAGCGCCCTACAAGAGCCCTGCAAGCGCCCCACAAATACCCTCTGTTTTCACCCATTCTGCATCCAAACTTGACGCAATTTCACACACCGATACACGTGTAAGATGAAATTCTCAGTTCTCCTTCTTGCCGGAGCCGTTTGGGCCTTCCCAACGGCCACCGTGGTCAACACCCAGGATATTGACTACTCTACCATCACAGATCTGTCCGGCAGCGAGCCCACTGACGTGGCAGATCTCGAAAAGCGAGCGGACCCCTTCAAGCGGCCCCCCAAGGTGTTCTCCAAGAAGACCAAAATCACAAAGGCCCACGTGACCAAGCCGTGGCTGCTCAAGCCCACGGACGGAAGCGAACCCATGCATGTCACGCCGACCGTGTGGGGAGACGCGCTTTTCCGAGGCCAGCGGCAGATCGGAGCGGTCCCCAACCCCTGGATCAAGCTCAAGAAGGACGGCCAGGCCAAGACCATCACACCCAAGGTGGTCAAGGGAAAGACCAAGAACGCGCCCCCGGAGTACGGTGACTGGTTCCACGTGAACCGAGAGGTCACGGAAAACAAGCAGTCTCTCGGATACAAGACCGCTGATCCCACTGAGGTGATGGTCCACAACGTGATGCTGGACGAGGAGGACCCCATTGAGGCGTCGTTCAACCCCGTGGAGCGATGCACGCCCGAGAAGTTCGTCAAGGTCAAGAAGCAGCAAGTTGGACCCTGGTGCTCGCCTCAGTACGGAAAGGGAGTCATGCTCGACCACGTCCATTGGTTCACCTGGTACACTCGAGAGTTCCCCGACGCCGAGAAGGTGCGTCTGCACTGCGCATACATTCAGGGTAAGGCTCTGCACAAGCGAGAGCTCGAGGACAGCCACGCCTTCCACATCACCGAGTGGGTGTCCAACACCTGGGGCGTCTACCCCATGGAGATTGAGGAGGAGTGGCTCGATGGCGAGTACGAGCAGAAGGTGGCCGTGGCCATCCAGCCCGACTACATGGACGACGACGAGGTCACCGAGGAGTATCTGCTGAAGAACTCCACCTTTGTGCGATTCCGACGAGGCGCCATTGTGCAGAAGAAGGACAAGGGCCGTCTGGACCTCGACAAGAACGAGGAGGGCATGATGATCACCATCATCACCATCCCCTCGGTCGTGGTGGTCTTTGCCTGTATCTACGTGCTCTTCACCCAGGTCACTGCTGGTGCTCGAGCCATCCCCAAGTTCAAGAACCAGCGACGACGAAAGGACGGCCGACAGTACGAGAACATCAAGCTGCAGAACCAGCGACGACGACTCGACTAGAACAAGTTCGTTTCTTTTCTCTGACACTCACCCAAAAACAGGCTGGTCTCCCCCCTTAGAATAGGCCCTCCTTCCTTGATAGCATAATAATAATCCCGTTTTTCTAGCCCTCGTAGATACAGGTTGTTTCGTATATTTCCCGTTGGTCCAACCCCACACGAGGGCATCATATCAACCACACGACTTTTGAAGACTTGGTGGAGCAAGGTCCACGAAGCCAAGACAGATACAGGTCGTACATTTAGAGCTGACAGACGAGTACAAGCACTCGTGCTTCTAATAGATCATACAAGTAGCTTGTTTACGTGTTGTAGTGTTTCGTTAGTCTTCTGCACTTTTCTCGAAAATGTTGGTGGTGCCTGGGCTGCATGCATAACCGTTGTATAAAGTTGAGGCTACGGAAGAATGTGTCCGTTTTTGGAGGCCATTTATGGGTCCTTGGGGGAGGAACTTGAGATAAAAGTGTGTAAATCAACTCGCTGAGACTGCAATAGCTGATATATCAGGTTAATATCTCTCTGTCACCACCACAAGCTCCCAAAAGGTCTCCTTCAGGTAACGTTTCCAGACTGCAATTCGCACGTTTTTGAAACCGAAACTCACTGTCCATCACAACAACCGATTGCGATATATACTTTTTTCTTGAGATTGGGGGCAATCGGAGGCCGCGGAAGCGACAAGTGCATTCCAATCTTCGACACCCTGTTTCACTTTGATTAAGGGGTGGCGACCGGGTGCAGCTTTTTTTCCATTTTCACACCATGTTAAGCCCCACATTGTCTTGTCTCGCTGCAGTGTTTTAATCTGCGCAGAATAATAAGCAGCGTTTCGTTGGGAAAAGCCCTTCGTATTAGCCTTGGATCCTGGGGAGGGCACGTGTAGCAAAAAAAGAGGGAGTTTCGAAAGAAAAATGTCAGAATAAAACTTGAAATGTCTTGTCCAATCCCATGTGGCACATTTGACTGCTCGTACTCGTAGAATGTTTCACTCGCCCCCCTCATTTGACGTATCAAACTTCTTCCCATTGTCGACAGCGGCTGTGCATGATTATTATAACCTTCGTAAGCACACCATCTTGAAGAACATCACCAGTCGCTCAACGCAACCACACCCGACATGGAAAAAGACGAAGGGACGGGGACCCTGAGAGGCGCGACGGTCAAGACGGTGGTCACCGCGTCGATACCGTCCGAGGACAGCTCCAAAACCCTGATCTCGGAGCCTCTCCGGGCCAAACGATCCTTCAAACAGTGGCTCTATCTGCTTTCCCACGTGCTGCTTATCGTCTTCATTATCGGATTCATGGTCGTCTCGCCTATCGATATCATCACCCAGTCGCGGCAGACCAACCAGTTTTGGAACGGCGCTATCGTTATTGCTGGCTGCGTCATCTTCATTTTCCTAGCATTACTTCTTTCGTTTCTACGACTGTTTCGAACACGACAAAACCTGTCAGATATCCCAAGACGCTACGTGCCTCGCCCAGACGATGTGCCCAAAAACATTGCCAAGGAGATCAGAAACGATCTGGATCGGTGCAAACAGATTTTGAGAGATACGAGACCTATAGAGAAGGTTGCCCATGACGGTCTGGCACCCCCTGACTCGTCAGGAGATATCCCTCCAGACGTGCCCTACAAGGACGTGGTGGACACGACGGCTCTGCTGGTAGATTCACGGGCCAGAAACATTCACTTTTCGTTCGGAAAACCCATCGGAATGCCCTTCAGAGAGTACATTTCGCATCTGATTTCGTGCCATGTGATTTCGGACGCAAACGTCGGCTTCCAGTTTGTCGAGCTCTACGAACGGCTTCGGTTCTCCGGTAAGCCCATTTCCGCACCCGAAATCCGAACATTTATCGAACGCTTGATGCGTCTCATGGAAAATATTGACTTCCCTCCGGAAGACGTTCTGTATAAAAACACCACTGCGAACCCCAGCAGTGTTGCAGGCACGCAGTTCACTTCGCACAACCATCTGCTGCCCCCTCCAGCTATAGGCAGCAAATCCAACGCTTCTGTGGGTCCCAACTTTTTGTCTGATGATCTGGCAGTGCTGACCACCTGGTCTAGCAACGTCAATAGTGAGTCGCCTGTTCATAGAGGCTCCAACGCCAGATCCGACGCTGAACACGTGCTACAGCAGCAGAACAGCCACGTTCGTGCAGGTTCCATGAACCAGGCTGTTCCTCCTGTTATCAACCATCCGTACCACTTTTACACTGGAGGCGACCATCCTCAGAACGACACTGGTCTCTTTGAACACCCGCTGTCTCGAAACTCCACGCGGGGCTCTCGTATCTCGCGATTCTCGCCTGTCGGCTCTGTTATTGGTCCTGATGACTACTACGACGTCAGTCCTCGAGTGGACCCTACTCATACCAGTAGTGATGAGAGCTACGCTGGAAGTGTGATCATCAGACGAGAGGAGAGCCAGTAGCAGCTACCAAACAGCTACAACAACTACCAAACAACTAACACTGTAAAAGACAGCCCAGAAAAAAACACGCCACCTCTTTGGTCGGACGTCCCTATTTATTAGCATTATTAATACATTCTCAATTAATGAACATCAAGAGCTTACAGTATAAACTCGCTTGACCCTTCAAAAATCATCGCCCATCTCATCTACCTCTCTACCTCATATATCGTTAGTAGTGGCTTGCTAAAAGGATCCACTTCATAATCATTACACTAAAGAAAAGCATCAAATCATCATCGTTCTCTTGCGCCTCGTAGAATGAACGCACTTCACATCACATCTCCTGGAAAAGCATCTTACAAGTCTATCAGCGATTGCTGGGGTGCGCCGCCGCCGTACTGTTGCTGCTGGGGCTGCTGCTGGCCGTACTGGCCGAACTGCTGCTGCTGGCCAAACTGTTGCTGGCTGTTCTGCTGCTGGCCAAACTGGTTGTTCTGCTGCATGCCCGTCTGCTGTGGGGCGTTGCCAAAGCCGTAGCCCGTCACTGCAGGCTGGATCTGGGTGCTGGGGATACCGGTGTACTGCTGGCCCACAAACGGGTTGTTGTTGGCCGTGGCCTGGGGCTGCAAACGGGCGTTCATAAAAGTGTCTCGGGTGTGCTGTGCGGGGATTCGGGTCTCGCCGGTGTTTCCAAACGTGTCCACGCCGTCGCCGGTCATGAGCAGGTTGTTGAGCTCGGGATGGGCTCCACCAGTCACCTGGGCTCGCTGCTTGGGCGCCGCTTGCTGTGGCTGTTGCTGCTGCTGCTGCTGCTGGTTGGGATGTGCCTGGGTGGTCATGTTGTTAGAAGCCATGAAGTTGAGGGAGGGGCCGGTGGAAGACGAGCCGTTTGTGGAGTCATGCTTTGCAAAGGGGTTGTTGGAGCCGGTCTTGAGAGGCTGGAGAGGCTCCGCAGGCTGCTGCTGCTGGAAGGACTGCGAAAAGTCGTTTTGCTGCTGCTGCTGCTGCGGCTGGAAACCCGTGTACTGCTGCTGCTGAGGCTGGAAGCCGGTGTACTGCTGCTGTTGGACGGGCTGGAACTGCTGCTGCTGCTGCTGCTGCGGCTGCTGGAACTGGTTGGGCTGCTGGTCGAACATGCCGCCGGTGGCGTATGCGTTCTGCAGCACGCCAGTGTTCATGGTGGGCTGCTGCTGGCCGTAGATGGCGTTGCCAAACAGGTCGTAGCCGGTGGGCTGCATCTGCTGCTGCTGTGGCTGGAACTGCTGGGTGGCGGGGAAGCTGTCTGTGTCGATGAGGTTGATGGGCTGTGCGGTAGCCTGGCCGCCGCTGAGGTCTCGGTTCTTCTGCTCCTCCTCCGACAGCGCAATGGCCTTTCTCAGAGCCTCGTCCTCGGCTCCTCCGTTCTGTCGCATTCGGGCCTCTTCCTCAGCGGTTCGCTGGGACTCGGCCAGAGCTCGGGCCAGGTCATCGTCTGGGGTGGATCCTCGTCTGGAGGGTCGTCGAGACTCTCGTCGTTCTCGTCGATCGTCGCCTCCTCGACGGTCTTCGGTTCTGGTTCGAGAAGAGACAATGCCTCCCTCTTCGTCGGAGCCGTAATCGTCTCCCTGGGCTCGACGGCCCTTCTTCCAGGAGGACCGGTCGGCCCGCTCGCTTCGTAGCCGCTCGTCGTCCAGCAGCAGTGAGGTAATTTCTTTTGCTCTGGACCGGATGCTGGCGCCCTGGTCTCGACCGTTCTCGTCAATGTAGTGGAACTCCCGCAGGGTCTTGACCACGTAGAGGTTGTCCTTGCACCACAGCACCACGTTTTCGGAGCCGCAGTGGATGCAGTAGTCGAGCAGGTTGAGGGCCTTGATGACATGGCGCCAGTTTTTGCCCTTGTCGTTGAGTCGTCGATCGATCATGTCCATCACCTCGAACAGCTCCTGGTTGGAGTGGGTGAGTCGGGCGATTTCCTCGAGGTCAAACGTGGACGGACCCCATGCGTCGTTGGATGTGGCTGTTTGTTAGTCTGGGTCAAAAAAGCGGCGGAAAATAGGTCATCACTCTGAGGGGGTGGTATGAGTGACAATATGAAAAGACAACCGACGAGGGGGGGATTGTTACTCACCATTTCGGACCTTGACCTGGGCCGAGGTGTATCCGTTCGTGACGTTCTTGATGGAACGGACGATGGACTTCGACATTGTTTTTTTAACAGGAACGAGCTTTGTGCTGCTGTGTTGGGTGGTGGTGTAATTGAGATGTGGTGATGTGTCGGAGATGGGACTGGGTCTCTCTTTTAGGGTTGGGCTATGCTAGCGTTATTTAGAGGAGCAATGGTGTGGGGGGTGGGACGATGGAGAGGTTGTGGGGCAGTTTGAGAGCAGTTAGAGACTGTTTGGAGTGGGTAATTGGATCTTTGCACCGGCTCAAATATATTGGTGGCAAAAAAATGAGCCCTAAATGTCTACAAGCGCCATTTTTTATCACTCGCTATATGCCCTCAGGAACGCCTGGTGGTCACTACACTAACGTAGATTGCGCACAATCTTGGGCAATATGGATAAGGGCTTTTCCTAAACCAGCCGGCCACTGTCAGGAACAATGAGAAAATGTAACCAAGATGAACCATCCTGGGAAAAAAAAACCTATCGTCCATAAATGACTGTCCTCTATCTGTTGCTGGTGCTGGTTACAATGTTGCTCAAGCTACCAGTACAGCGCAAGCACGACTCTTGCGCAACGGAAAATTAGTGTGTACGCTGTAAAGCGACACTTGACAGCAGATTGCAGGAGGCTCAGCTGTAGGAGAACAAAGCTGTCTGATAATTACGACGTCAGCCCGTTTGAGCTCTTATCCGTGTCTCACCGGGTGCTGGAAAACACCTGTTTCACGCTTCCCCATCCCATGCTGCTAGCTCTGTAAAAGCCGCATTGTCCGACGATCCGATATTTCCGAACCACAGAGCTTTACCGGCGTTGCCTAAAGAGGGCACTTAATAGGTTGCGGTACTAATGAGTCCCGATTTGGTGAGGGGTAAGGGGGCGATGAGGGTGATCATTTTGTGGGTGATATTGGTGCTACTTAAGTCTTAGTGGTGTAAATCTTTCGGTACTATACACCCTTCTTGCTTGTACTTGTAGTCCTCTAGACCAGGTTCCACCAGTAGTTCCACTTCACTGACGTCACATGACTCCATGTCATGGAGCTTAAATAATTTGTGGACACGATAAGCTTATTTGTACAGATGCTGAAGAATTACGTAACCTCCCAACCCGAGTCTATGTGACTCTCAACTAACTTGCATAGATCAATACAACTTGATAAATCAGAGACACGCGTTAATCACACGACGAAATCACACCGATACAAGTACACACTCTCACAATGCAAAGAGACTCCGTGAGATCACATATCCACCTCACAGCTCCAAAGACATGCACCGTGTTTGACGAATGGATGCAGGACAAGCTGGAGTTCGACCACATTGACGTGGCTCCAGAACACGATACTCAGCTGAGCGATGATGACGAGGGTCTAGTGGCCGATGGAGCTTCCCTGTTTGGAACCCGAAACCAGCATCACCGAGCCACAAAGAAAACGCCGGCATGGAAAGATCTGGGGGTCCATGAACTGTTTGCAAACGGCCCCCAGACTCCAGACAGAACCATCATCGCGCCCCCTTTCCTGTCAGAGAAGGAGGTGAGAGAGGGACTGAAACTGTCGCGTCTGGAAGCAACAGGCAAGTCCAGAAAGGACGAGAGACCCGAGCGACCCGAGAGAATGACCGCTCGAGCGAGGTAACAAACGAGGTTCAAAAGCGCGTCACCAGTCAACCAAGAACGGGATTGTCTCGGTTTTGAATCACGTGAAACTAGTCAGTGACACGTGCTGGTACTGTCTGTGGCCATATCGGGTCCATGATTCACCCCAATGCATTACTGTGGCGTGTTTTCACCCTCCTCACACCCTTATTTATTCCATAACAAATAGCATCTACAAGCATACCATCTTCATACCTGGACCAATAGCATCCACCTTCATCATTGAACAAGAATCACCTAAAATAACATCACTGCTTTCATTCTTCACTTCTAGTCTACTTTTTCTTCTACTTCTTTTCACCCCAGGCCTTTCGTCGAGGATTCTCCTTGAGCATCTTTCGCAGGTTCATCTGGTCAGCGTTGTCAGGAATGAAGACTCCACAGTCTCCCTCGTACAGGTACCACAGCTCAACCAGCTCCTTCAGCAGCTCAGGGTGAGTCTTGGCAAGATCCTTGGTCTCACCGAAGTCAGCATCCAGATCGTAAAGCTCCCAGGTGTCTTCCTTGCCTTCTTCGGGAGCAAGAATGGCCTTCAAGTTGCCCTTTCTGATAGCTCGCTGTCCAAACAGCTCCCATCCAGTGAAATGGGTGTCCTTGTGGATGGCCTCCTTGGACTTGCCTGAAAGGTGGGGCACCCAAGACACACCCTTGGGAACAACAACATCTCGACCCTTGTACTTTTTTCCAGGGTGCTCGACTCCAGCAAGCTCCAGAACAGTGGGCAGAATGTCCATGACGGTGGTGAACTCGTGGTTGATTGAGCCGGGCTTCTCAAAGCCAGGGTACCGCACAATCAGAGGACATCGGATACCTCCCTCGAAAATGTATCCCTTGGTGTACTTTGCGGGAGCAGTGGCAGCCTGGGCCCATCGAGGTCCGTACCAGATGAACGAGTTCTTGGCTCCAATGTTCTCGATGGAGTTGTCAAAGTACCTTTCGTTCAGGTCGTTGGTGAGCAGAGGAATAGCCTCCAGAATAGCTCCCTCGGCTCCGTTATCGGACATGAACGAAATGAAGGTGTTGTCCAGCTCTCCGGTCTTCTCAAGGTGATCCAGCACCCGTCCAATGTTTTCGTCCATCTTCTGAACCATGGCAGCGTAGATCTCCATGGTTCGAGCAGAGTAGGCCTTCTCTTCGTCAGTCTTGTCATGCCACTCGGTCTCGTTATCAGCAAGAATGGGGGCACTGACGACGTCCTTTCCGACAAGACCCAGCTTCACCTGCTCTTCAAGTCGCTTCTCTCGCAGAACATCGGGTCCCTCGTCGTAAACACCCTTGTACTTGGCAATGTACTCCTTGGGAGCCTGGAGAGGCCAATGGGGAGCAGTGAAGGGCAGGTAGGCGAACCAGGGCTTGTCATCAGGCTTCTCCTCAAGATATTCGAGCAGAGTGTCGGTGAAGCTGTCAGAGGAGTAAAAGTGGGAGTCGTCAACCTCAACATACTCCTTGTCCTGGGCGTACAATTGAGGCAGGAAGGGAACAGCAGGCTTGTCCTTGGTTCCAGGTTCGAAGGCATAGTGGTTGGCTCCTCCAGGGAGCAGGGCAAATGACTTTTGAAAGCCTCGAGCAGAAGGGAACCGTTCGGGAACAAGACCCAGATGCCACTTTCCACTCATGATAGTGTGGTAGCCTGCGTCGGAAAGAATCTCAGGAAGAGCGGCGACTCGATCATTGAGATAGCCCTCGTATCCGGGCTTTCCCTGGAACTCGGTGAACCGTTTCACAGTCTCAGCCATCTGTCCCAGACCAGCAATGTGGTTGTCCGTGCCGGAAAACAGCATTGATCTGGTAGGAGAGCAAGCCGAAGCGGTGTGGAAGTCGGTGAATCTGACTCCGGACTTGGCCAGTCGCTCGAGATTAGGAGTGTGGATCTCTCCTCCAAAGGGCTGGGTGTCAGACCATCCCAGATCATCGGCGACAATAACGAGGAAGTTGGGTCGTTTCTGCGAGTGAGGCATGGTGAATTCGAGTTCTGCGGGTCAATTGAGCGCGTGAGAGAAGTCCACGAAGCGCTTATAACCTCCGTTGGATCACGGTTTCATTTCCAGCCACACTTGTGCCACGGATTTCTCCAATGGCGTATTTCCGTGGCTAATGCAAGCCACGCCGTATCCATGCGTGTCGTCATGTCCGCTGAGAGCGATTAAGAGGTAATTGAGGGTATATATAGCCACTGGGGCGGAACTGTGTCTTAGACAGATGAGTGGCTACTTAGATAGTCATGTGACAAACAAAAGCTCACTACTTATAAATATTGAGCAGTGCGCTCTGTATAGCATCCGTATAGATCTCTGCTACACGTCTCGTCCATCACCAACCTCAGACTCCCGCTAGCACGGACACTAAATGCGCCACAGTCGATGTCCGACCCACACAGCCTCCACAGCTGTTTGCACTGTATAGAAACGTGTCACTTGTAAGAGACGTATTTCTGTAGCGCCAATATCACAACCAGACTACTCCTTAAATCTGGGATACTGGTGACCCCCATCTCCTCCACCAGAAAGAGGGATGGCCCACCGTGGAACTTTTTCTCGGATAAACAATTTTTCCTTCGTGGGCTTTACTCTGGGGGTTAGTGCGGTCGAGCCGTTGCCAACAGTCGCCTCGACCCTAGCTATAGCCCAGGAGACGACAGAGCTATCGTTTATGGCCGCCTGAGGTATAGTGACAGCCCTTGCTAACTTCCTGTTAGTGGAAGCTAGAAGCCATAGGCTATATAAGACACGTTCCATCTATCAAGGGCCCCCGGTCAATATATACAGAGAACGCCGATCGCATAGCTGAGTGGAGACTAAGGCGCTCGGGTAATAAATGCCAGGGCCAGCTATATTGGCTGCCTCGTAAGGCTGCAATTCACCAGGTGGATAAACGTTCCATCTGGTGGGTGTTCGTTCTGATAGGACGATGGGTTGCCATAGTGTACGAGAATACACCATTAGTGCGCGCATTGTGACTGTAACCGTAGAAGACACTCTGTGTACAACACACACCTTAACCATAGCGGTCCTCTGTCTAACTCAGCTTGCTTTTTTCTGGCGGGAGTGATAGACGTTGAATCTGCACCAGGGGAGTGAGGTGAGAGAAAGCGCGATATTCGAAATGATGAACATAGTGATGGACATGATTGTAACACCCGCAATTGTACCACTGATCCAGCCCGGTGGACCGAGGATCATCTCGGCGGGTGCTGATACTGCAGAGTACGACAAAATGGCTTGATGTTTCTACAGAGATGTTACTACTGTGCGGTAGGCATTGCTTTGCCTCACCTGTCTACCAATTGGAGCAGTATATGGACGTATCGGGACTCTAGCTGAACCTCTGAGACAATCTAAAACAAGAGTAAGTATGAGACCAGAGACAGTCTTTCGTCTAGCACCACCCGAATGTATCACAGACCGCTCTGTCTCTCTGTGGGGCCCTGTCGGGGATCAGCGCCATCGGGTGAGCCGTGTGAGCCCTTGTGATGGCGTTCCCAGCCTGCATTGCGTATGCGATGTTGCTTCTATCTCTGAGGTTTTCACGGCAATCACACCATCGGATAAGGCAGAGTATAGTTGCTAAATTATCGATCTGCCTTGGTTCGAAGTTTTAGAACTGGTAGCTGTCATGGTTCTTTGTTATGATAATATTCCCCACGTTGGTTAGGCGAATTAATATCCTCTTTGTCTTTACTGCAGCCCTGCTTCTTAGTGCCGGTATGTGATCTCGTTCTTTGATCTCGATCTGAATCATTGATTGATTGCAATTGAGGCGTTCCCGATTAGGAAACGGGGTTACCCGGAAGACTCTATTATTGTAAGCTCTCTTCCATTGTTACCCGGTTGTCTCCCATTGTCTAGGCACGACCGGGAAGTCAAATTAGAGAGTGTGGTTTGGGACGTCCCGATAGAAAGCACGATTCACCCTGCACATCGAGAGGCTGGTGTATGGGCTCAATGGGCTGTGGATCTCCACGGTACACCCCACTGGAGTCGCTCGGTCTATCGATGTAACGTGGGCTGGTGGAGTTGAGTGTAACGGGATGAGCGATTGACGGAAAATCCCGAGTTTCTCTGCACTGATAATGAGCTTTACAATTGGCAAACAATGGGCTTGTGGTTTTGTTCCCGAGGTTTAATGTGTCGGTTGAGAAAGCTTAAAACAGCGCACAGTGTCTTTGGGTCCAATGTTAATGCTGGTTCAATTGGAAGAGTATAGAGAAAACAAGCGGTTTGGCCTCGGCCGAAAGAGAGGGACCAACAAAGTTGAACAAAGTTGAACAAAGGTCGGCGAAGTTTAATAGGAGCTTACTTAGAAGGATTGCCGTAACGTGGCCGATTACGGTGGAAAGATCGTCAGCGAGAAAGAAGATCAGCGATTTAATGCTTGAGCCGAGGATAATCACTACACCAGCCCGTTGCCATGAGATGAGCACCCGCAGAAGAACTTGCCGGTTACGACGGTCCGCAGCCAGCATTTTGGTAACTCCTGTCTTCCCAGATTTCATATGGGCGATATTATCACGCGCTGACCAACACCTGCATGAGAAATGTACCGGCGGAATCCAGGGCCCTACGTGTTAGGCCGGCCCAATAGCGTGGTTGCTGGGAGCCAGAGGAGGTGGTTCTTTGTTGGCCGGATGGCGCTGATCAGCGTTCCTAACGCCAGATTCGGATGTCCCAATGCCGTCGAATCTATGAACATCGCTGCGTTAGGCTTCCAGGGATGCCTTAGCTCGCAGACCTATAATAGCGTTTAGCTCAAGCGAAGATCCCTATCGCTTGTAGCACTCTGTTCGGACAGGCTCTGAGTTAGGAGGCAAAGTCTGTATAGCCTGGCAATGGCTGTGGACGTAGTGTCTAATGTTAAGAGCCCTGTCTGCGGTAGTACGGGAAACGGGCGTCAGTTACCAGGGGGCCTGTACCGCGGAATCAAGGGGTTCCTCAGGAACAAGGAACAATCAGGGTCAGCCGAGGCGATAGGCAACGGTTCTCAGGGGCAGACATCTGCAGTCTCAGAGTAATACCACATTCCCAGCTTGTCTACATAGCGGTTGGCAGATCTCCTCATTCCAGCACTATCTCGCCAGCGTTCGCTCTTTTTCCTTCTCTCTCTCTCTCTCTGTTGTTTAGCAGTCGTGAGATTATGGCTCACGGCCGATCACCCCAGACGTGTTGTTTTGGGTATATGGTGATCTTCACCGAAATTGTGCATTGCTGTGAAGATCAATTGCAAAATAGAAGCCACAAAGTGAAACCTACAAACAGTTGCAAACAGTGTGTGTGTGACAAGAGCCTGGTAAACAGAACCGTATGAGTAATCAGCGTACAGTGCAAGCTGGTGATAGACAAGATGGACAGCGAGATGGGCGATAACAGACGTAATGGCTGGTGGGCACGCTGGTGGAGGCTCGCCGGATGGGTAACATGGTCAGCCCACGATAATTGGGACCCTCAGACTGGGCTCATTCCTCATCAACAGCCGCATACCTTAGGCTGCTATCCAGCATGATATCGGCTGTATCCCGCTGATTGACACTATACAGGCATTTTTGAGACGAAGCAGACTATTTTTACGAGCGGGAGTGGCGGCTGGCTTGCACAGCACGCGTCGCTATCCAAGACCAGCTTGCCTCTCTTTCCATGGGACTCTCTTGCACTCACCGCACATATTCGAGTGGGCGAAAGGGAGGACAGTCATGTACAAGCATGCAGGGAAGACAGGCTGCAGAGACAGGGCCAGGATAGGGACCAAACAAGCAAACGCCAATGTATGTACGCTCTCGCACGCGTTTTCTAACAAGGGTGCGATGGCAGGCCCCCGTATCGCCATCTCTCTCTGGGCTCACTCTCATTCCGTGGACACACCTTGTGTATGTACAGTTTTGCTGGGCTGCCAAAAACCAACAACACATGATAAACTAAACCGGTGAGAAAGAATCACAACAACGACAGGGGGTGGGATTCTCAGCAGTTCAGCCTTGGCTGGTGTCGCTCGTACTCGCAGGCTATTCCATCCACCTCGTAATCATCTCCACTGTATGTAAATCCTCCTAATCAAGTGCCATGTACCAGCCAATGCTACGCTACGATCTCGATACACACGACAGAAGGTCGATCGACTTTGGGCTCACGCACTCTCTCACCATACACACACACTCTGTGGATTTCGTCACTCTGCCCAAACATGTGCTGCTTCAACCCTACTACCCTTGTAAATTTTTTAGTCGCACTCGAGAAAATCCCTACTCGTCTGGGAGGATCGGCGTCGCGACAATGTTAATCCAAAAATGTGTTTTGCCAGAAAGGGGCGTTGCGTGTGGGCAACCAGTGGGTGGTTAGTATGCGTCTGATGCGTACCCTGAACCCCTTCACACCTGCCTTGTACACGTGATAGAGCTGTGATACTCCGTGATACGACCTTGGGGTTGAGGACGATTGGGCCAATTCGATATGGCTACAATTGAGGCTTCGATCCAAAGTGATACCCTTCCGATAGCCCCCAATAGCTATAGGACCTAGTCTCTTGTGTGTTTTTGGTCTTGTTGGTGACCCCCCAGCAAACAACATTGGGCGATCCGACGATCTCGAAGATCGTGAAGATCACTAACCCACTGCGCGCCAAACACTGGTGCGCGGCCCTAAACCCAGGCGAGAGATGCAGAGAGAGGCAAAGGGCTCTGATTTCATTATAAATACAGCCACCACCTCCCTCCAGTTTTTCTTCTCCAGACCAGTTCTCTACAACACATTCTCCTCACATTCGTTCGCTTCGTTTCACACGACAAATACCCACTAACATCTATCATAATGGTTGCCATCAAGAACATCCTCGCTGCTTCTGCTATCGTCTCCGCCGCTGTCGCTGCCCCCACTCAGCCTGAGGACCTCGACAAGCGAGACCTCCAGCTCATTGGAAACGTCGTTGGTGAGGCTTTCAACATCGTCAACATCACCCTCCAGCTCGTCCAGGGAACCCTGAACCTGCTCCTGAAGCCCTCTTCTGACCGACCCACCTACTACGCTACCGTCAAGGAGTTCTTCACCAAGCTCAACTGGGCCATTGGACAGCTCGTCATGGACCTGAAGAAGTCTCCCCTCACCACCCTTGTTGGTGACATCCTCGGTGTTGTTCTCTTCTCCCCTCTTATCACCAACCTGAAGGCTCTCCTTGAGGCTATTGTTACCGCCAAGCTCTCTCTTGTCGGTGACGGTGTTGTTGGCCCCGTCGGTGACCTGCTCAACGGCATCCTCGGCGGTGTTGGCGGCCTTATCGGCGGCCTTGGCAACGTCCCTGGTCTCCAGGGCCAGCTCTCTCAGCTTGGCTCTGCCTCCAACGTCCTGGCCCAGTCTGTCGCTAACGCCCAGCACCAGTAAGAGGCTCCCTATAGCGGAAATTATCTCTACAATTCAAGTAATTTATTTTGAAGCTCTGGGTCAGAAGTCTGCAGTACCGATGATATAGATGTTAATAATAACTCTCAAAAATGAATACCCCAATCAGCAAACCAAACATTGTAGCCTGTAGCTTTTTTCTTCTCATCGAAACCCCTCGGCTGGTTTCCGCCTTTTTCCGAGGAACATTCCTAGTGTAACCCTTGGATCGAGGAGAAAGTCAATTGTCGACGATCGACACTCTTTCGAAAACACGTAAATATACAGAGTCGGTGTATGCACACACTGACGATCATAAATTCCGTCCTTAAGAGCGAAGACGGAAGAAAGATTCCCGACCTGCGCCGCCCACACGCTCTTTAAAGTACAGTGGTCAAATTTCGCAAGACCATTTGTGTCTAATATGTCCAACTAGCATCTCGTCAGGGTCCCTCTCTTCTCCACGAACACGCTCGTCTAATTTCTTTTGACAACCCTTAGATGCAAGTAGGGGTTGAGTCTAAGGCCCCCACGCGCACCCTGCTTCGAGCGAAGGGCCCTGGGGGGCTTTCCCTGCCTCCTAAGGTTGGCTCTCCTTTTGCTGCCAGTGTCGATCACTCGCGAACGTTGTTTAATCACGCCACGGCGATCCTCTCAAAATGGAAGTAGCGACTAGCTGGTGGGGGAAAGGAGAGCAAAGAAAAACCAATTTCTGAGCGAACGCAACGGAAGATTAGGTCTATGTAGCGCTGTAAGCACGTACAGAGTGGCCATAGAAACCAAGGGAGCCGAGCGATTCAACCGAAACCGAGGGAGTGACAAGAGTGATAACAACGTTGGGTCTTCCATTGCTAGTTTCAGGTCTATTCTGACTCAATGGATGTCTTACGTATACACTCAGAACAGGGTTGTCTTTCGTGCTACAAGTAGTGTCTCTCGCCTGAGTTTGCAACGAACCCTCGATCTCACGTATTTGGTCTTGTGTCATTGCGCAGGCCAGGATAATTATGTCGGACTGCGTCATCTATACGGGCAGGAGTGGCTGTCCTAAACCAGAGGAGCACATGAACTAATACAGTCTCCGACCGCTCTTGTCTCTACAGCATGTATCGACGGAACCGAAAAGTAAATCGCGACACCACTGGTGAGGTTGAGGCGATCTAAACAGATCTCCGCCAATATATTAAGTAGACGCTGGTGATACATTCCTGAGAGAACGGGTTCATGGTTAAACCCCGACGCATAATGTGCGCTGGTGTCGATCCTCGGAGAGATCAGGTACGAGATTACGAGATACTACTCCTTGGTGGGCTCTGAGGACACCCAGGAATGTGAAGAATGTGGCCAGACCCAAATGGCTTCTTGTTTCATGTTCCAATGTTGCACAGAAATGGGAGTGTGGTATGTAGATTGCTTTCGTAAACAGGTCTTCACTTGGAGATGAAGGAGGTCGCCAGTACGAGTACAATCTCTACCAAACAGGAAACAATAGGCCAAATCCACTGAACATGCGACTTGTTACGAGTCACCCGACAACGACTTCCAAAAACATCCAACTCCTCACTTGAGATATGTTGTTCACTCGTCCAAGCTGATTAAGCCGACTATAAGCTCAGATACGAGCCCTCTGTGTTTGTTGAGGTTTCCAATGTTATGGTCATGTGTTGCTACACCTGCGTCTATCCATACTTACAGGATACCCTTACAGTAATTGAAGACACTTCACAAAAGTTGTAAATGTGAAGTCCCCTCCTTAATTACAACAGTTACACAGTTGACTCACGCGACTCACCTATACCACATCCTGACGACCGGTAACGGTAACGGTATCTGATATGAGCGTCTTCTAATTTCTGTCTCACCAAGACCGGGATCGGGATGAGGAAGAAGACTGGGAAGAAATTATTCCGGGAGGAGGCAGCCAAGAAATTCCAAGCTACGCAAAGAATGACCGATGGGGGCACACTCAACCCCCAGTTCTGAGACGCTGACGCACACTAAACACTAAGCTGGTGCATATTTACGATCTCGGGGCTTGTCTGGCGTTTACACTCAGTGATACAAGCCTGTCAGAGGAATCTTAGACCCTACTGTATTTGTTGTTCTGAGCCAAGACGCCAATCGCGCTACTGTAGTGGAATATCCAACCTGCCCACTCCTCCTGTAGGCACGGCTGCAGGAGGAGTGGTACCTGGTGGTACCTGGTGGTACCTGTGCTACTTCAGTTTTTTGCTTGGCGCGGATGAGAGGACCTGGTATCTTTCCTTCTCTCTGGCGGGTACTCTTGGCTGGACATGATGTAGGATTGCAGCGGGCACAATGAATAACGTGAGTCGTATTATCGCACCTGACGCGCAAAGGGTGCACATGATTTCCCGAACCAGCGTTCTTATCTCTAATCAGGGCTGCCGTACGAGAAGATCTTATCTTCTCCGGTTTGGGTACTGCCTCTAGCGTCACTTGGCAAGCCACTTCTCCTGATTCAAGGTACAGGTAAACATGGTCGAGGTGGCAGCACTATGGTTGACGTGGGAATGTGATTTCGATATTTTCGTTTTCGTTTCCTATTTATCAGCTGACCATATAACCGTGTTTTCCTCTTGGAATGTTTTTTCCGCGATTCGTCGTAATCGTCCTACAAGTAATTACTCAGACCGCTGGAGTTGAGGTCGCATAGGGTTTCAAATCTGGGAGAACAATTAAACGCTATCTGTTTTGGAAGAGCCCAGCTATACAGCATTACAAGCCACACGAGTAGTGTGAGTGGTATCTGCGTACATGGCCTATAGCGTCCGCGTGATACAAGCCCACTTTCACACCAGACTTGTGTCCATAGTGTCTCATTATGGTAAGTCGTGCCTAGACCTCTTCTTACAGTATTACTCTCTTGGGATAGGGTGCAAACTCTGTTCCGTTCAACCGCAGGAACCAAAGTAACCCAAACGCTCTTGGACAAAGGGGCGTGCAGAAAAAGGACATTTCTGAAAATATCTCCATCTATCCGTACTTCTACTGATAACCACAGAGCCAAGACAAATCTCAGAAAGGGTGACCAACCAAACGGCACAGAAGCAGTTGTACAAAGACATTCATGGTCAGGGGCGAACGGATCTGCCCCTTTAGCCGCGGTTACTTCAAGGGACTGACGTCACGCTATCATCCCCGATAGAGCTTCCGGATCCGGAACTGGTGCTGGTGAAGGGGGCGGGAAACGTGAGAATGCAGCGCCGGAGGCAAACGTAGCACGCCGGATCACATCATCCAGCCCAGAAAAGTGAGATAGAAGCAGCAGACCCGACAGCCAGGGTCCAGTTTGAACCCGCCCATAGCTCTCTCTCTCTACAGCAGATAGACGATCCCTGCGCCTAATCACACAGTATCTCTTCGCAGATCTCGACGATCACAGAATATTAACTGTCGCCACCACCTTCACATGATCTCCCTGCTGCTCAGAAGCCCAGGACTTTTCCTACATACTCGTGCCCACCTTTGGAGCTCTCTAATCATCCACCCACGTACCAGAGGCACTCCTAGATAACCAAGTTCAGCCCGACAAAGGGTTCCTTAGCGTCCCTGCCTGTTGCTTAGTCTACCCCCCCTATGCACGCCAATTTGAACAATGGGGGAGTGGTTCACGAGTGCAGAGGTGTTGAGAAGCCATAGGACTCACCAGGGTTATATAAGAGACACTGTCTAGCCTCCCATGCTTCCATCCTCATCACTCACTCACTTCTTCCACACTCGCTAATACAATGGTTTCCGCCAAGTCTCTCATTTTCGCTACCGCTCTGGCCACTGCTGCCGTTGCTGCTCCTGCTGCTGCTCCCGCTCCCGCTCCCGCTCCCGCTATCCTTGAAGATCGAGACTACGAGGAGCTTGCCATCCGGGCCATTGAGGCCTACACTGCCGAGGCTCTCAACGAGCGAGCCTTGACGGATATTATCGGCAGTCTCGCCTCCGTCGTGGGTATTGTCATCAACTTGCTTGTTGGTACTCTCGACACTATCACAACCCCTGATAGCGTGTCCGCTGCCGAGAAGCTGGCTGCTATCTTGGGCAACCTGACCGCTAGCCTGAACAGCCTGACTGCTGTTCTTGAGGACCTTCCTATCATCGGCCCCCTTGTCAAGCTTCTTGCACCCATTCTCCTTTCCCCCGTGGTGGATAGCCTCTCCAGCACTCTCACCAAAATTCTGACTTTGCTTGTTGACGACGTTGACAAGGCAGTCCTTAGTCCCCTTCTCCAGGCTCTTTCTCCTCTTCTGGGCGAGGTTAACAACGTTCTCCACACCCTGGACGTCGGCGTGCCTATTCTCAGCTCCAAGATCAGCCCTGTTCTTGATCTGGCCGAGGAGGTCAAGGGCAAGGTCCAGAGCCTCCAGGCCTCTGCCTAAATCTAGCTGTTTTTTCTTTACGATTTAATTCTCAGAGTCTTAATTAGTTAATATAATGCAATATTGTTAGAACAGAGAAAAAGTAGATGTTATACCGACATACCTGTGAGATGAACACCAAACACGTGTAAAAAATACAGATATAATAGATATTCGTTTGAATAAGTCGACTGCCCAATAAACAGGGAACCTCATTAGACTACAAGTTAAAGACGGCGCTAATGCACGACCTCCGCTACCAAGCATTCTTATCTTGGGCTGTATCTGAGTTTTGGCTTGGCGGAATATACCGATGAGCAGTGAATAATGAAGATACCCGTGGTACCCATACAATGAAGATGGGCAGATGGAAAGAGCGATTAGTCTGCTTTGTATATCGGAGCGACTTTCAACAACAGAGCCAGTGGCTTGTTCAATGGTAATTATTGAGCACTGTGCCGGTAGGGTCGTATCTATACCAATTTACCACGAGTACGGATACCGGTACTTGTGCTTCGTACCATACTGTACCACCAAAGATCTAGCTACAGCACCTCTTCAATACACATTTAAAAAGTCAGAAATCGGCAAAACAGGTACTTGTACAAGTATAGCCTGTAGCCTACGAGGTCCACAATACCAAGCTATTCAGACAGAATAGGGGAAATAATTAGTCTGGGCAAACGTATAGATGCCCAGATGATATCTTCGGCGCCGGTACTGGTACAAGTACGAGCATTTTGGGCAAGTACAAGTTATTCTGGAAGTGTATAGACGTCGGTGATCGGACTATTCAAATCACCGACTGTTACTTGTACAAGTACAAGTACAAGTACCTGTATTCCGAACTTGTATCGCCATAGATTCTCATGACTAAGTCTGATTACATAATACATAGCAGTTGCAACACTGGTGTTCAAGAGGGGTATCCGTACTCGTACTAGCACATAACCGAGCTATAACCTACAAGTAGAAAGGCTCTTGGAATACGGAATGCCGTTTTCGATATGAGGTCATTTTCCTTGCAGTCATGTGACCAGGATCCTGCAATGTCTTCACGGTTATGAGACCTGATACAAGTACACTCTTTCGCTCACACCGTTCTATTTTAAGAGACGGCCCGATAGGTCATTGACATGACACTCGATGACGTATGTGCTCCGTACCTGGTGGACTCTGACTAAGCACGCCACAGAGATAGCTGATAAGGTTGGGCTAAATCTTTGGCGATGTTACCCTGCTCAATAACTCGCTCGTTTGGGTATGGTTAGAGGATTAGACGTGATGGTCGTGATGGACCAGTGGCTCAATTGCAGATCGAGCCACGCCAAAAGTGGTCGTCGGGAGTAGCGCAATCGGCGATACGGGTAGCTTACGAGAATGTACATACACGGCAGTTTGGCATGTACTTGTGATATCACATTGGTGCTACTTGTAGAGCACTTCTGAAGTTGTACTGTATGTAAAGTGTCTTGCTTCTTTGGCTTCTTCGCATTGACTTTGAATCAGAGAGGGGATTACTTGTACGTCGTACCAGAGCCCAGAGTCTAGGCAACATTTAGCGGCTTTTGTACTTCTGCCAGGGCTTGTTCTCAGCGCTGTTTTAGATTTAGCCAACGCTTTTCTCCAGACACTTGTTCGTCAGGGCGGGGTTGTGTTGCGTTGTGCTAAGACGGTGTGGGTGAAGGGAATTTGGGAAGCCGTTGACCATCTCTCCAGATTGTGTGTACATAGTCGTACGGCACGTATCCACTCACTTGCTACTCGTGCCTGTTTCAGACGTGGGTTTGGCGACCCGCATTACGCTTGACGTCTGAATAATACTTTCACATCCACATCTCCCTCGTCTGTCTCACGTCCCATCCTCCGTGCTGAGATATTTACATGCCCAGGTTTACATTTGCTTTCAGTTCACTTCTTGTCGAAAGGTGGTGTCTGTCTTCACATGTGGAACTCTAAAGACATAAGAGGGTGTCCCCATGACCCGGCGTTGGGGGCGTGTTGTACGAGCGTACAGGCCATTGGCCAGCATGCAAGAGCCAGAAATGTGACGGGCCAACCCCAGCAACTTACGCGAGAGCTTCCGGGACCTTGCGCCAGGGTCGTAGAGCCGAATACCTCGCTTCGGGCTCTTTGCCCTGTCTGCAACATGTCAAACACAGTTCAGAGGGCAAGAAAGTAACGTGATGTAATGGTGCGTTCGTTACTAAGCCGTGAGATATGGCCAAGGCAAGACAATTGTACAAGTAGTCTTGTTTGCGAGACACGGGTGCCAGGTACTTGTACGAGTACTAGGTAGCCGCTTGCCTCGTTGCAACCGTGGACTTCGTAGTGTATCTTTATCTCTATCCTCATCTCTACAACACACCTATATCTTCCTGGCTTGCTCAGAAACTGACAATGTCTCCAAACGTTTCAGACGAAAACGGCCTTCTGGTACGAGTGCGTAAACCATCCAAGGTTGAGCTCAGGTGAGCTTCCACAGGTATGATATTCGTACTTGTACAGGTACGGATATGTCTCTCTCCTCTATCTCAGTCGCCACCTCCACCCAGGTTAGGGTACTTTTGAGACCCCACATGGTTGGACTTTTTTGTATTTGCGGAGCAGTCCATTCCATTGTATACCATTGTTCCGTTGTCTCGACGACAAGGCCTAGAGGCGACGGGCGATTGGCTCTCGTAACATAGCCTGTTTCAACGACGACGTTACTTGGTGGGCAAGATAGAGGTATTAGAGGGGAGAAACACAGGTACAGTAGAGGGGTGCAACTGTCTATCGTACGAAGTAGTGTAAAACGGCCAGGATTGGGGTGACACAATCGCAACAGAAAACATATTATATGAAGCGGAGACTGGCAGCCCGAAAAAGCTCCAGATATTATCCGTCGTCCGCTATCAGCTCCGTCTCTTTGGTCCTGGAGACCTTTACACTTGGGCTGCACACGGGACAAAACTTAGTTGGGTTAGAGTCTATGTGCAGTATGTACTGCCCAGTATTATAGCAGTCGACAGCACTCACGACATCCAGTCCACCCAACTCCACCCAACTCCACACCTCCCACACATGTCGTCCCTCAACCCCAACCGTGCAAACAAGGTCGACGTGTCGTCTCTGACGCCCGAAGAGCAGCGGATTTTCAAGCTCTACGGCAAGCTGCCTACCCAGAAGGACGTGCTTTCCAAGAAAATCAACGAGCGAAAGTACTTTGACTCTGGCGACTACGCCATGAGCCGAGCAGGCCGGGTGGACTCGGTAGACGCCGGCCAGGTCGGTCTGCAGCACCCCAACCCCGAAAAGATCTCCAAGCTCCAGCACAATGGCTGTGGAGGAGGCTCGTGTGCTCCCGGAGGCTCGTCTCCCCCCGGAGTCCAGTCGCCCATCAAGGAGAGCAGCCAGCTGAGCCAGAACAACTAGTCTGGAGGAGGAGGGAGAGATATCAAGCCTGAGAGCGAGAGGATGACGAACGATATACGGCGTCTCGCGGCAGAGTCCGCAAAACTAACACAACGCCACGGCCTCTGGACCCGCGGTCGCAACACTAAGACGACCCGGAACCCACGCCTCTAACGGTCCAACATGGAGAATAAGTATGTGAATGAGTGAATGATATTAGATGAACGTAGGTGTGTTGAACTTGTAGCTGTAATGAAGGTACTTGTACAGTATGTAGAGATACCTGCACAAAAGATAGTGCTGAGCAATTGAACTGTTGTGGGTGAGTTGAGCTGACAGTCAGTGGCAACTTGTACAACATCTTCTTTCCACGGTACGAGTACTTGCACAAGTATCTACTTCTTCGTTGTTTCTGTAGCATCTCTTCTAATCTCCTCGTGCTAGGTCATCACTCGCAATCAAGCTAAACCTCAATTTAGACAGTTTGAGTAGTGTTACAAATAAGTACTAGAGAAGATGGTTAGGAAGGACTCACTGACACGGAATGTGTTTCTAGAATGGCACCACAACCCCTGGCTCTTCATTATCGGTATTATCTCTCAGAAATATCACCTCCCACCTATAAATAGACGTACATTCTGTGTACAGCTGAGCGTGGATATAAGCTATGGTTCCTTAATCCAGACTGACTGCGGAATTAATCAGAGGTTGATACCGACGTTCACTTCCCGGTGTCCAAGACAGCGGAAAATGACGCAGAAAAAAGTATCGAGCAATCCCGGCGGTTAGACACCACGCTTCTCGCCTCACAAGGAAGGTTGCAGCTGCATTGCATGAATGCAGGTTTGGTCAGACGTTTCTCAGGGGTTTGATAGGAGGACTGGGTCAGATGGTAGCTACCAGTAGTGAGAAAGTGGTATAGACAGTGAGTTATAGACGTGGTATAGACACCACAGCTTTACACTCACAACAGTCATGTACTAACTGACAGTCTTACACCCTTTCCTGTAGTTCAGTACGGAGTCCTGCCTTCCACCTAATATTACTCACTCTTTTTTTTTACTGTTCAGTTAATTATTAAGAATTCTTTTATATACACTTAGAGAGCCTTCTCGAGAGCATCAAACTGCTGGAGAATGGCGGACTTGGCGGTGCCTCCAATGGCGGTTCGTCGCTCGACGGACTGCTCAAAGTCAAAGACCTTGGCCACGTCCTCCTCGAATCGCTCGTCAATCTTCTTGTACTGCTCCAGAGTCAGCTTGTCAATACCAGAGACCTTGAGCTCCTCGGCGGTTCGAACGGCCTCGCCGGAGATGTGGTGGGTCTCTCGGAAGGGAACGCCCTTTCGGACCAGGTAGTCGGCCAGATCGGTGGCCAGCATGTCCATGGTCAGAGCACCCTCCATCTTCTCCTTGTTGATGGACAGAGTGGACATGACGCCGGTGGCAATCTGGATGGAGTGCGACACGGTGGTGAGGTTGTCAAACAGGGGCTCCTTGTCCTCCTGCAGATCCTTGTTGTAGGTGGAGGGAGTGGACTTGACGGACATCATGAAGCCGGCGAGCTGACCGAAAGCTCGACCAGACTTGCCTCGCAGCAGCTCCAGAGAGTCGGGGTTCTTCTTCTGGGGCATGAGCGACGAGCCGGTGGAGTAGGCGTCGGCCAGCTGAATGAAGCCAAACTCGGCGGTGGAGTAGATGATGAGATCCTCGGCGAATCGGGAAATGTGGTTCATGAGCAGAGAGCCCCAGAACAGAGTCTCGGTGACAAAGTCTCGGTCGCCGACACCGACGAGCGAGTTGCCGATGATGCCGCCAAAGCCCAGCTCCGAGGCAATGTACTCTCGGTCAATGCCAAAGGGGTGGCCAGCCAGAGCCCCACAGCCCAGAGGAGAGACGTTGACTCGCTCAATGAGCTGGTCGAGACGCTGCAGGTCCGAGGTGAAGTAGGTGGCGTAGGAAGACAGCCAGTGGGCCCATCGGATGGGCTGGGCTCGCTGCAGATGGGTGTATCCGGGCATGAGCACGTCCATCTCGGTCTTGCCTCGGTTGATGAGCACCTTGATGAAGTCGGCCAGCAGGTTTCGGATCTCGCCGAGCTCCTTTCGCACGTACAGTCGCATGTCGGTGGCCACCTGGTCGTTTCGAGATCGGCCAGTGTGCACCTTTCCAGAGATGTCTCGGCCAATAATCTCGCCCAGTCGTCGCTCGTTGGCAGTGTGAATGTCCTCGTCTCCTTCCTCCTCCTTGAAGGTGCCGGCGGCCCACTCCTTCTTGATCTCCTCGAGACCCCGGTGGATCTCACTGAGCTCGTGGTCGTTGAGAATGTCGAGCTTTCGCAGAGCAGCAGTGTACACTCGGGTTCCCTCGAGATCAGCCTCGTACATCTTCTTGTCGTAAGGAAGAGAGGCATTGTACAGGTTCATGAGGGGGTCGGTGGCGCCGGTGAATCGGCCTCCCCAGAGCTTGAGTTTAGAAGGAACTTCAGCAGACATTGTGTGGTGGTGAAGAAGGTGACGTGAGGTTGTGTGGAAAAATCTGGGGAGTGACTCAGTTGACGAAGGTTGTCAAAAATAAACTTCCTTTTTGGGACTATTACTGAAGAGATAAGCTGGACGGGGGTGACTAAAAGGGGAAGTGTATTGAGGCGATGTGGGGTTGAAAATTTAAGGGAAAGACTGTAGGGGTCCAATTGAGCGGTTTATGTGAAAATATTTGACGGTCCACATACAATTTTGTCCTGTTACACTTCCTCTTAGTCTCAACTTTCAACTGACTCTAAATAGTGGGACCAATTAGAAGTATGAGTTTCTTAAACTGATAAGAGAGTACGACGGGGGAAGACGAGAGAACTACTGTACAAGTACAAGTACTGTGGAATGAGTTCTTGAGGCAGTATTTTAATTCAATTGAGCAGATTATGGAGTGTAACGATGTGTATGTGCAACGATTTCCACCCACTCATAAACGGGTTAGGGTATGAATTTATCAAGGTGCTTCAAAAGCCGACAATGTCATAAATCACCTCATAAATAGTTGATATTTTAGTCTTGCTCATTCATTTCGGAACAAGCTGCCTTATTCGAGTCCTTTCCACTTAATTGCAGCTTTTCTTCTTTATCTTCACCGTCTTAGTATGAACTCGTCGTATCTTCACCCCTCACGCTTAGTCATCTTAGACTGCATGAACAGCGCATATCTAGATCAGACGCGAATAAAGGGTGAGTTTCTTCTCATACAGTGGACCAGCCTGTTGCATCCCCTCCAAACAGCATGATCACCTTCTCCAACCCCTGGATAGGCGTGGTTATCCCGTGCATCATCATCTTCACGCTCTCCACCTTCTCGGCCCTCTACATTCTGCCCCATCATGTGTCCAACAACGAGCTGACGCTTTTTATCTGTGCCTCGGGAATGATTTGGATCTCATATATCATTGCGATCATCGTCCCTCCCGGCTCGCCACCCAAGAACTACATGCCTCCGGAAAATGGCATGAAAATGTACTGTCTCAAGTGCAAGGCTTATAAGCCCGAGAGAACTCACCATTCCAAGGCCCTGGGAGTGTGTGTTCTCAAGATGGACCACCATTGTCCCTGGACTAATAACACTGTTGGACACAGAAACATGCCTCATTTCATGCGGTTTCTGGTCTGGGTCGATATGACTGTGGGATACCTCTTCATTCGACTGTGTATCCGTCTCCTGAAACTATGGAGGGACAGAAATATGCCTTCGTACATGTTTGACAAGACCGAGGTGACTCTCTCCATTGTCTTTTTCCTCCCCACTTTCTTTGTGCTCTTCACAGTTGGCATTCTCACTATTCGAGTCTTTGTCAACATGTGCAACGGAATCACCCAGATTGAGTCCTGGGAATGTGACCGAATCGAGAGTCTGGTGCGTCGAAAGATTGTCACTGAGGACCGAGCCGAGTTCCCCTACGATATCGAGCTCTTCACCAACATTTTCAACGCAGTTGGTACCCCCCTCACCTTCTGGCTCCCCTGGGGAGGTCCTCGAGGAGACGGTATCACCTTTGAAAAGAATGAGAGTGGATACACAGAGGAAGGAGAGCCTCTCTGCTGGCCTCCGGACCATGTTGACTACGACCCTGAGAATGTGCCTCTGCAGAATCTCAAGGACGGTCTTCGACGTCGAGGAGACGAGCCTGACTGTCTTCTGGGTCCTCTTGGAGCTGGAGCTTCGAAAATGCAGGCGGAAAACGATTTCTACAAACGAGATCACTGGAGAAACGTGGAGGGCGAAAAGCTGGCTGATTTCGGAGTCGAGCACACCGACATTTAGCCCAACAGTATTTATAGCATAGAATGAATTAGGAATTATTGACGACAAGAGGCACATACGACACCTACTGGCAGTGTTTCAATTACCATATATTGTTATATAAATAGTTAGTGCGGTCGCTTACTAAGAGCGCTTCTAATTATGGTGCAGTTGCCCTCTACTTGTAGGAGATTCCGTGTTCGTCTCCTGGTGCATCTAACGGGTCAACTTCTCTTCTCTTGTGCATTGCATGGTCTCACCCCTGAATCACAACGGTCATGCATCTTTGACAGATGCCGTTTTGGAGATGAAAGTGAGTCATTGAAAAGTCTTCCCTCATAGCCGTAGCAGCCGTACCAAGAGAGAGGAGTTTTCTGTGACCCTCTTCTTTCTCTACGGCTCCATCTGGAACTTTTGTAGATAGTCCAACCCCAGGCCTTGGACAATCTCGACCTCGTTCATCAGCTCCAACGTCTGGATCTGGTTCTTTTTCGGCGTCGTTTTGCCGTCCCGGGCGTCGTGTAGCTCCTGCAACTGCTCGCGATAGCTGTCCAGCCGCTGTTTTGCCAGCTTCATCTGTTCCTCGGCCTTGTTCAAATCAGCCTGAGCTTCCTCCAGTTCTTTCTGAGCTCGGAGAGCTCGTAAGCTTGCCTCATCGACATTATCTTCGAGTCCAAACAGCGCCCGTTCGACTGACCGAATGTCCTTCTTCAGATCGCGCTCCTGGCTCTCGTAGTACCGCTCCTTGCTCATTTGCAAATGAATGTGTGGTTAGGAACGATAAGCAGAGATTGTCGTATTCACGTGCTGATAGTAACTTTAGTCTATGAAACCAAGACGAGACAGGGGTAGCTTTGGAGAGAGAGAGACTGTGGTTAATGGCGTGTGCCAGGGCCTGGAAATGTGGGCTAGCTCGGAATTACAATGAGCGCGGTTACCAGTGGTTGTATTGTCACGAATATTGCTGTGAAACAATTTCTCGTTTTTTTTTCGTCGTACTCGTCAAACCTGCAGCTCTGATGATAATATTGTTTATTGTAGATCACCCGGATACGATGGTAAACATGTCGATGGATGACCAGATATTATCTCGCCACAAATTGCATCACATCCGTTTTAGACCTGTCATTGCTATCGCCTCAAAAGAATATACCTATTTTGTATCATGTCTCCGTACCCCTTCACTCCAAGGCCCACACTTGCAACAGTAGAAAACCAAGGTCCAAAAAAGCTCAATAAAAAAGAGCATGTCGTGTTAATGCTGAAATATCTGGAAATGCCGTTTCTCAGTAACATGGGGCAAGCTCAGCTATTTATACCTTCCCGTTCAAGCTCTCCTGACGTCATGGTCTAAGACAGTCAGCCCCTCAATGCTAAAGCTCGTGAGGAGGCTTAGAGTGTAGCTACGGTAGTCGAGACGACTTGTACGCACTCTGAATACTGAGGTCAGCTACATAATTCCCATCGTGCTACGCACTCTGGGATTTAATACAATAAAATACATTAACTCATACAAAAATCCTTCTACTCCTTCATCTCCACATCCTCCTTTTCAGTCTCCACCTTTTCTTCCTCGTCCTCCTCCTTGACCTCCTCGGTCTTGTCTCCATCCACCATCTCGGTGGTCTTGTTGGGGTCCTCGGTATCACTGGTGCTGTTAGTCTTAATGTCCACCAGCAGCTCGTCCACCTCGCCGTTCTTGAATGCCTCAAAGTGCGAGGTCAGAGTGTCAATCTGGGACTGCTCCAGACCCTGCTTGAAGGTCGAAGATCCGTCCTGGATGGCCTTGAACTTTTGCTGTCGAACGGTCTCGCCCTTGACAGGCTCGGCCTCCACGCTCTTTCGAACAAAGCAGTCCTCGGTGCCGGGCACAAAGAACATCTTGAACGAGCCAAGAGCGATTCGCACCAACAGGTTCTGCTCCACAGTCTCAAAGATGGAATCGGAATGCACATGTCCATCTTCCTCCTCCTCGCCTCGCGACTCAAAGTCCTCCAGAGTTCGTCGCAGAAGAGGCATTCGGATCTTGTCCGACTTGACGCCCTCGGTGGGGTTGGCCATCACATAAGAAGTCAGGTAGTACTTCCACTTGTCCTCATCAGAGGCTCCCACAACGCTGACAGACTCGTCCTCACCGGAGAGGTAGACAATGCTCACGTGGCCAGTCTTCTCGTCAAACTCGATTCGGTACAGACTCTCATCCGAGTCCACCACCTGCTTGACCTGCAGACGGTGCAGAATCTGCTGATGCACAGAGGACATGGGGCTCAGCCGGTCCCGCTCAAACAGCAGCATAATGTCGTTGGACTTTTGGTCACTGATGACGGTATGCATGTGCTTGACCAGAGCCTGCACCACCTTGTCAATGGTGTACAGCTTGTAGGCCCGGTTTCGGTACGCTTGTCGCAGGGCCTCCTCGAACCACTGGTGCTCCACGTCGCCCTCAATCAGTCGACACGACAGGTTGAGAAGCTGGGGGTAGCAGTTCTTGGACTTGAACCGCAGCCCCATGTCGTCGAGCTTGTGGTCGTAGAGGTTGAGGTCCACGGCAAAGTCCACGGGGGTTCGGGATGCAATCTCGGCCGACACGGTCTCCTCCAGAGCCTTGACCTCGACCAGTCGCTGGTACAGGGTCTGCAGCAGCCGGAAGAAGACGTAGATGGTGGTGTTGGCAAAGAGGTTGAACCGGTGTCGCTTTCCGGGAGTAGAGGTGTTGAGAGGAGTCTCGGTGTGGATCCAGGGGTGGGAGGGGTCCTCAGCATCGGGGCTGTTGTCTCGAGACTTGGCCTTGAGCAGGATTTCTCGAAGAGAAGGTCGGGTCTTGGTGGTACCGTTGACACCGTTGCCGTTAGTCATAGGCACGTCCTTAGATTCGTCCTTGGATTCGTCCTTGGATTCGTCCTTAGACTCGTCCTTGGTCTCTTCCTTGGCATCCTCCTTGGCCTCCTCAGGTTTCTCCTCCTTGTCACCCTCACCCTCAACCTTGACGGGAGACTCCTCCTTCTTGTCCTCCTTGTCCTCCTCCTTCTTCTCTTCCTCCTCCTTGTCCTCCTCCTTGAACTCCTCAACCTTGGCGGCGTCAGACTCGTATCCAAAGAAGAGCCACAGGAAACCGTCCATCACGACTCCAAGCTTTTCTCGGTCGTTGGCGCTGTAACTGCTGCTGTGCTCGAGGAACACAGAAACAAGCTTCAGAACATCGCCAAACACAGAGTAGTCCTTGAAATCGTAGTCCAGCTGCTGCACAGGCTTGAGACCAAGCAGAGGCTTCTTGGCAGAAGGAGTGGCATTGCTATCGACTCGAGCAGCAGCCAGCTCAGCCACAAGCTGCTTACTGGTCAGCATCTTCTTGTCCAGCTGCTTGAAGGTCAGACCGAGATGGTCCAGAGACTTGTAGAAGGCCTTCTGCTCGGTTTCTCGCCACACCTTGTTCCATTCTCGGTGAGCTCGTCGCCACTCCTCGTCCTTCTGCTTGAGACGTCGCAGAACAACAGGAACGGCAATGCCGGGGTTCTCGTGCAGGGCCTCAATCACCTCCAGACCCCGCTCCTTGTCGTAGATCTTTCGAATCACCTTCTGGTAGATGGTGGTGCCGTGACCGAGACCGGGCTGAAGACGGAAGTTGAGCCGCTCCTCGTGGCTCATGTTGGCGATTCGGTTGCTGATGGTCTCCAGCGTCTGGATCGACCGCAGGTTGGCCTCAATGTAGTAGTCGTACTCGTGACGCTCCTCCTCGACTCGGTGGAGCACCTCCTCGTACTGGTTCTTTCGATGGGCGACAAAACCAGAGTCCTCCGAGGCCCAGGTGGGATGGCCGACCCACTCGTCGTTCAGCACCTCCCAGCACATTTCGTCTCGGCCAGAACAGGGCATAAATCGCTCAGACTTGGGGAGAAGTCGGTACGAGGGGCCAAGAGGAGGACAGAGAGACAGCTCAAGATGAGACTTCTTGAATACAATGTTCTCAATGTGCAGAGGCTTCTCCTGGTAGTTGACAAACTTCTTGAACCAGGCAAACAGCTCGTGAGAACCGCCAAGGAAACCCTCCACTCGCTCAACCAGAGTAGCCTTGTCAATGAGGCCCTGCGAGAAGAGATTGAGAATCTTGAGGAACTCGTTGTACACGGCCTTGTTGGAAATGTGCTTCTTAGCTCGGTCAAAGAAAGAAATCTCCTCAACCAAAGCATCATTGCCAGAAGTGGGAGCCAGAGGAGAGGGAGTAGGCAGGAGAGAGGGAGAATCCTCCTTCTTTCGCTTGTTGGCAGCTCCAGCGGCAGCAGCAGCGCCTCCTCGAATGTTGCTGTACTCGGTGGGGAACTCGCTCACAGAAGACCGCTTTCGCTTGACCGAGGGGGCGGCAGGAGGAGCGGCAGAAGCACCAGCAGCAGCTCCAGGGGTGCCAGCAGCTCCGGGCTGGTGGACAAGTCCGGGGTAAGCAGGAGCAAAGTTTCCTACGGGAGGAAGACGCTGCTGCTGCTGCTGTTGCTGACCCACAGCCTCCAGATAGGCGGCAGCCTCTCCGCTGGTATCAGGAAGGAACTGCTTGAAGTCGTCCAGCAGATCGGGCTCGTTTCTGAACAGAATCGTCACCTGCTGGTACACCTCGCCAATGGGCTTCTGCTCCTTCTGGTAGGTCTGCAGAATCTCCAGAAAGTGCTTGTAGGTCTCCTCCTGGTCGGCAAACCGGTTCTTGATCTTGTGCACGTAGTTGATGGCGTGGTTGAACTCGACGGGAGCTCCGGATCGACGGCTAGGCTCGCTGGGCGACGCTCGGTTGTCGACACCCGACAGCTGCTGCAACGACTGACCAGCGGCCTGCTCCGAGGGAGGTCCGTACAGGGGGGCTCCATGGGGAGGAGGGTGGTGAGGATGCTGCTGCATGTGGGGGTGCTGCAGGTGAGGGGGACCCTGGCTCTGGGGGCCCTGGCTCTGAGGACCCTGAGTCTGAGGACCACCCTGGGGACCTCCCTGCTGCTGGGGACCTCCCTGAGGACCGCCCTGCTGCTGCAGATGAGGCTGGGGCTGCTGGCCCTGGGTGATTCCCATCTCTGCACCGGTGGTGGTTCCTGCGGGGGTGGTCACCTTGATAGGGTGGGGATCAGAGGGGTCTCCACTGCACTCGATTCGGTATCCGGGAGGCAGGAACGTGTTAAAGCCCTCAATCAGATGGGGAAAGCCTCGGAACAGGTTCGAGACCCGCGAAATCACGCCGGGGGTGTCCAGAGTGTGGCTCTTGAAGTCCTTCATAATGTCCAGAAACCGGTTGTACACGTCCGGGTTGTCCGAGAACTGGATCTTGACCTGGTCCAGGTACGTCAGCGCGTCCGTCACGTTGAGTGCCCGGTACACGCTGGTCTGCGAGTGGTTTCGCGGCGGCAGGTGCATGTGGTGCATGTGTTCAATGTCTCCTGCGGGCGACGGCTGGGCGCCGGGCTGCGGAGTGTGTTGCTGCTGTTGCTGGGGAGGCTGTGGGGGAGCAGGCGAGCCTCGGGGGCCAGGAGCGGCGCCAGGCACAGATCCGGGCACGGGGTGCATCTGGTGAGGAGGCGAGCCTTGGTAGTGTGCGGGAGCAGGTGCCGACGCTGGGGGGGCAGGATGGGGAGGAGCAGGCGATGCTGAACTTCCGGGACCTGCTGTAGAAGGAGCGGCTGACGAGGCAGGAGCAGCAGGAGGAGGCACCGACGAGCCAGCGGCAGCAGAGGAGCCAGGAGCGCTTGGCTCAGGGGCAGTGGCAGGCACGGGGGTGGGTACTGCGGAGGTGGAGGCCGAGGCGGGGGCTGTAGCTGGAGCTGAGGGTCCAGGAGCAGGCACGGATTCCTCGGGCTTGACTTCTGCGGCGGCAGTAGCAGGGGCAGCAGCAGTAGCAGGAGCAGCAGTGGAAGCGGGAGCAGCAGCTTCGGACACTGGTGCTGGTGGTGCTGGTGTTGCTGAAGAAGCGTCGTTCACTGGTGCAGGAGCGGTAGCCGGAGCAGGAGCAGTGGCGGGGGTAGAGGTGGAGGGGGCAGTGGACTGCGCTCCGTCTGCGGCCTCAGGCTCCGTCTTTGGCGACATTTTGGGAGATGTAGCGTTGGATGCTGGTTTCTCCTGTGGTTGGTCCATTGTCTGGGAGTTAGTATGTTAAGGTATTTGCAGCTTCGATTTTGGGTTGGGAGGAGCTGCATACAGGCAACGTCGAAGTGTGATTTATGGCTAAGGGAGGGGAGCCAAGATATGGAGACGTGGTGGGCGTGGTGGAGGCGACAGAAGTGTGATGTTTGTGTGCTCGTGCTGATGTGACTGCTCACGTGACTGTAATAGTGTCGTATGATGGAGAAGCCCGTTGATGATGGCTTGATCCTCCAAATCAGCTCAATCAACACTGCATAAACGTCACAACAGAGAGCCATACAACAGCCACAAGATCCGACAGACCCACTTGGATAATACTGGACGAGCACCAGGTCGGGTCTGCGTCAATGTCACCTGAGTCCCGGGCCTGATTCCCAGAAATCACCCGTTGATCGCTGTGGTAGCTGACAGGAGGCATGTCACTCACGACTTGGCCCATGTAGTCTCAAAGAGAAGCAAAAGCCATCCTCAAGCCATTCCTTGAGCCATACCAGTCACAGTCAGCCACCGTATCGACCACAGAATCCTCTGTACCACATCCTCCGTCTATCCCCTCCTTCCTTCTCCGTCGATAATACTCACAGTAATTACGCCAATGGACGTGTGGGAGTAATAATAAATGTGCTGTGGGGGTCCTGGGTTAGTTGCCTGCCTGGAGAATCCGTTGATGCCATGCCAGAGAGTCGATGGGTCGTCTTCCAGTCTCTTTGCGACGCTTTTCAAGCGCTCTAGAAACTCACGTTTTCGTCGTCCGCTGATGCGAAAGATGTGAGGAAACAAGAGTATCAGCTACAAAGGCAAAATTCAAATTGGGTCAACGTCATAACCTCTTACATGAGGAATGCACGTCTCTGTGGCAGTCCGTGAGGGTGTTCGCGGGCAAAAAAAAGAGAGATACTCACCAGATAAGTTGATTGGAATTTTCGGACTGTGTTAGAAAATTTTGAAAAGTGGAATGCCTTTTTTTTTTTTTTTCTTTCCTTGTCATAATCTGTGCCCCATTTCTCTCGCAGGGTCCACAACCCTATTTGAGACCCACAATGAGGCCTGCATGAAAGCTTAATAAGCATGAGCTTAGTCATCAGAGCTTAGTAATCAGAAACGGAGAGTAGTGACAAAAATCGTACTATTGGTAACAAAAAAACATCAAAGAAGTAGTTGAGAGACTTCAGAGAGATTATTCTCAATCCCCCAACACTCCTGACTTCAGAACAACACCCCAAATCACTCAGTAGGACTTTTAGGACCCTCTCTCACACTCTCCCACTCACCCAGAAACCTGTAAAGGAGGCAATTGCCGAAATCTCCTGAATTCACGGAGCTTTTCGTTCATATTGTCGCTTGAAGAGTTGTCTACCATCTCCACGGCCTTCTATATGCTATTTATCCGAAACTGCCCCACCAGCTGATTAGGTTGAACCATGTGAATGTGCCTATACGAGGAATGTTGATTATGAGTGCACTCAGGGTAGGTAGAAATTACGTGGTTGAACGTCAGGTAGTTGAATTTGAAGAGCTTTGTTCACTTACTCTACGAGCCATTCAATTATATCATTATATCCACATCTACACCACCAGCCTAGATGCAAGGGACAGGCTTGGAGGGGGGACTAGTATTAGGCATGGTGGGGTAAGTTAATCTGGGGAAGTGGGTCGCTGAAAAGTTGGTAAGTGGCGATAATATAGTGGAGGCGGTAGTTTAGACCGTGGAACAAAGGCCACATGAGGCTTGCTGCTCGATTTTTATTCAGATATTCCTCTACTGATGTCCATAGGACACATCTTGTCCACCTCTCTCACGGCAACTGCAAGACAAGCGTATTGCAGAGCAAAGGTGAATAATACGAAAATCAAGGGGCCCTGGTGAACGGATAAAACCGCTCAGAGAGACACTGGCTAGGTGACACAAACACATGTGGTTGTTCCAAGTCCTTACGGGCTCGACAAGGGGTTAAAATGTGTTCGTCTAGTTGGCAGAGATTAGCACCATAGCCATCCATGTTACATTGGCCATCTCGATTTTGGTACGAGTACAAGTATACAAGAAAAAAAACTGATGACTACTTGTACCGGTAGATAAAAGATTGGGTACTTGTACTCGCATTACAACTTCTTCATACATGTCTGTCATTTTATCTTAATTGTTTGATTATTCAAATTGGATCGAAAGACACCCTCAGTCTTAGGTCTCATCATGACCTAATAATAACATGACACGGAGCAGAACGAATATACAATATATTAGAACGCGGAATAAATCAAAAAATGTCAGATTACACTTGATTTATTTGCAATATCTCAAGGCAAGTGTTTTGACAGTTTTTTTTTTTTTTTTTTTAAAAAAAATATTTTTTTTTATTACGTTTTTTATTTTCAATTTTCAATTTTCAATTTTTCAATTTTTTATTTTTACTTTTGACATCCATAATTCTGCACCCACCCAAAATCGAACTCCCAACCAAACCCAATTACCCTACCTGAAACATCGCGAGATGGAGTACAGGCACACAGGCGTCGGCGTTAGTATCAGCATCAACACCACACACATACCCCAAAATGAACGCTCCCGATAGATTCGAGCTGTTTCTGCTCCCCGATGGAGTGCCAAAGTGAGTATCTGTGGAAAAAGCGGCGACCAAACGACGATCCAGGCGTCTGAGATGTTTCCACTGCTTCAAGGCAGATTTTGATCATTATCTGATCCAGCCTTATGGAGTGGTGTTGGCGTGAAAGTGCAGGTTCAAGGCTGCTTTTGGCTTCATGTTTGCTCAAGAACCGTGAAGATTGGGTCATTAAGGCATCCATGGTGGACGAAGTAGGACATGGCTACATGTTCTTCACTTTGCTGGCCTTGTTCGTCTTGTTCGTCCTCCTCGTCTTCCACTGACACTCTCCATATTCTCTTCTCCTTCCTCTAACACAGACTGGAGGTGACTCCGGATACGCGAATTCCAAACTGTGCCAACATCAAGTTTGAGAAAGAAGACCACACACTGGGCAACCTGCTCCGATCACAACTGCTGCACGACTCGCGGGTCATTTTTGCGGCCTACAAGGTGGAACATCCTCTGTTTGCCAACTTTGTGCTGCGAATTCAGACCGAGGACGACTACTCGCCGCAGGAGGCGCTCACAAACGCTTGCAACGCGTTGATTCGACAGCTGTCGGATCTGCAGGAAAAGTTCCAGCGAGAATGGCGACTGCGGTACTTGGTTAACAATTAGGTGGAAAAACACGGGCGGAATGGGAGCACACTGGTTTATATATAAACGTATAGCATAATGATGTATTATAGCATAAGGAAGTAAGTACGAGAGTTGGTTGTGATACGTGTACTTGTAGAATAACATGAGAATAACATCAGAATGACATGAGAATAACATCAGAGTAACTTCACGTTTGTCCTAAACATTCCTTCTACCGCTTCAAAGGTTTTCTCAGACTATTGATTTGAGACCTCAAATACTCATTAAACACCTCTCAAGGCTTGTCAGAAACTTGTCAGAAACTTCTCAAATGTCTCCAAGACTACTTCAAGACTACTCCAAGACTCCTCAGTCCCCTTTTTCACTTCCCCCTCCCTATACATACAATACATATACATTAGCTAGCTATACAAAAGGTCTTCCGCCTACTCCTCCATATCCACGTCATCGGCGGGCACCGCCTCGTCGTTGCTGATACTCTCGGCCATTCGCCACACCTGGATCACGTTGTCCTCGGCAGCCGAGGCAATGACCCAGGGCAGAGTGGGATGCCAGTCAAAGTCCGAGATTCGCGAGCTGTGGCCTCCGTGGTGGAACAGCAGCTCGGGAGGGCCCTCGTCGTTCTCGTCCGAGCTGAGATCGTCGTTCAGACGGGCAAGATCCCACACCAGAATGGCCCGATCGTGTCCTCCGGATGCCAGAACCGCGGGCTGGTGAGGACACCATTGCACCTTGGTCACCTCGTCGCAGTGCGAGTACAGCTGCGCAATGGGCGAGTCCATCTTTCGCATGTCCCAGACCTTGACGGTTTCGTCAGCCGAGCCTGTTGCAACCAGGAACTCGCTGTGGGGGTTAAAGTCCAGAGAGTTGATGCCCCGAGACTCCCTGATGGTGCAGGCAGCCTTGTTTCCGGGCTTTCGGGTGTCCCACAGCCGCAGCGTGCAGTCGTCCGAGGCCGAGCCGATCAGAAAGTCCATCTTGTAGCTGAACTTGACGTCGTTGACCGCTCCGTCATGGTGGTAGACGGTATGGGGAGTGACATCCTTGCAAGTTCCGTCGGAAGCAGCCTCGGGGATCTTCCAGTAGGCCACGGTGGAGTCGATGGCGCCACTGACGAGCTGGTCCACGTGGTTGATGTTCCAGTTGAGGCCCCAGCCCTCCTTGGTGTGATGCTTGAGGTTATAAATAGGCTTGGCCTCCTCCTTGGAGTTCATGATGTTGTTGCGGTCGAAAATGTGAATGTCGCCGGTCACGTGCGCCGCGGCAATCTGCTTGGACGCCAGCGGGTTGTACCGCGCCACATTGACCTCTCCGTCCTCGTAGATGCTCTGCACAATTGCGATTCGCTTGTGTCTGCCATGGGCGTCGTGGTGCTGCTTCATGTCGGTGCCGCCTTCCTGCTTGGACAGCAGGCCGATCGTCTCAGGTCTCAGGTGCGTGGGAAGCTCCACAGACGCCACATGGATGTAGTCTTTGTCGAGACCGGAGCTATGGGATCCAAACATGAGCCGGGCACTCATGCTTCCCGGAGTAATGTCGTCAAACAGGTCAGGCAGCCACTCGACGGTGAGTGTGGGGTGGTCCATCACCGTGGCAATCACCACGTTGTACAGATACGGGCTGTTTTTCTTCCAGATTTTGTACTCCTCGTTGATGGCCTTGTGGTCCATCTGGGCAGCTTCGGTCAGCTTGTCCGAGTCGATGGCGCCCAGCACGTCGGTCTTGACCTCCTTGTCGAGATGGTTGGCCAACGTGGTCGGTCCGGCGGATTTCGTGGCGCTCATGGGGGCTCAAAAGGTGGTGTTGGAGTGTGGAGATGTTAGGCAACTACTCGTACTGTAGAGTAGACAACCAAACTGAATTTCCACACTGCATATTCGACGTTTGAGTTGGGTGAAGAAGAAGACGTTATCTGATTACTAAAAATAATGGAGGTTGTGAAATTAGTGGTACAAAAAGTGGTACAAAAAGAACTACTGATTTATTGGAAATGGTCTTTGTGTCGCTTTTTTTCACTCCCACTTGTCTACCACTACCTCAACCTCCTCCTCATCCACTTACCCTACCCAACCACGACCACGACAGGTCGCTAATTAAGGACGCGTTTGGGACTCACCAGGATTGCCATAATATTTAAAAAAGGAAGAGATTTTGTGAGAGTACAAGTACAGGGTTAGTCAGGGTTAGTACTGGCAGTGGCAGTTGAAAGTGGGATTTGCCACCGAATGGGTACTTGTAGATAGACAGGTTTATTTAGATAATGGCTGGTGGAAAACTTGTGCTTACGTAAGCATACATGCACCCTTGAACGATGTACTTGTACTTGTACTGTACTTCTAACGATATATATCTGATCTCAGAATACCAGAGGGTATAGACTGACAGTTGTGCTTGTCTACTTGTACTTGTTTTTGAATCTCCAAGATGGTAGTGTTTAATCATCGAGAAAAGCTGGGATTGACATATGGTTCAGACTGAAACGATTGATCCATGTCCAATCATTGAATACTTTATGATTTATTTTTCAATAACATGTTTACTTGTAACCATCCATTGAGTCGTTATCTCATTGGCATTCATCTCATTTGAGGTCTTGTACGATAAGACTTCAAAGAATAATCTGATACGACATTGGAAAGTGAAAAGCACCAGAGTATTCAACGACAGGGTAAATACCAAGTATCCAATGGCAGAAATACAACGTATATTCCATCACCGTATTCACCACCTTTGCTCGCAGCTCACGGCTCTTCAAACCTTCCGTTCATGTTCAGAGCAGAAAGAGATAACTAGACCGCGGTGGTTTGACAGTGAGCTGCTTGAGAGAAGAGAGAAATACAAAGACCCACAGTGCATAATATCGGCCGAGGCTCTCTGCAAAGTGCTTTTACTTCTTTGTTGGTACCATGTGAAATCTCACAGCTACTATCTACGGTACGGTATGCATGAACATCTCTCTGCATCGGCTTTCGTATACTGTGGTAGTCTGGTGGTCCCTCTAACTTTGGGAACTTCTCCATACTACCAATTATCACCAGATAAGTCATATTCCCAAGTGTAGGCGGTTGCTGAGCCTCTCCCTGACGTGGCAGAAGGACAGGTCTTGTTCAGGGAAGTGTCAGCTTCAAGTTGCCATAGAGGATCCACCACGGCGGCTATAGATGAGTAACTCTCGTAAAGTCACCCTTCCGTCTCTATAATAAAAAACTTTGTTGCACAGTCTTCATGTCCACAAAATTCACATGATCTTAAAAGATTTTTTTTACGCTTACACCAGTGGCCCAATGTGGAAGGAGTTTTATCAGCTCGGATGTAGAATACGAGAGACTTACACTTGATGAGCCTTTCAACAGAGCCGTGTATATTGGTGGAAAAAGATTTTGATGAAATTTCACCGTCTCACAGGCCAGTATAACCACCACCTTCTACCCGGATGGCATAAAGTAGATCTCGTTCAAACCGCAGTGACTAAACAGCATAGCATACAACAAGCGGCATATTGGGACAGTAGCAACGGATCTAGGAAATGAAGAGAGTTGTTCCGATATTGATTTCGTCATGCACTCATGTATATACCCACCGATATTGGAGCAACAGAGAGAGCAACTTGTGGCCAAAAATAGAGGCTGTGTGCAAAAAGCGCCACAGTATCTAGCAATGACAGCTGAACAACGGCATTGTTGGCGATGACGCTGGATTTGGCTTTTACCGGTAGCTTCTTGTAGATTGAGTACGAGGAGAGTGCATCAAAGCTGAGAGTAGGATAATTGCTCGAATAAAAAGCAATAATTGTGCTAGAGCTTTGGGAACTTCAATAAGAGAAAAAGAATGGCCCATTTCTCCGCAATTAAAACTCCCCGTAGAAAAATCACACCAATTCTCGTCGTTATCGTGTTCTGACATGTGTCAGTCTACGTATGCAGTGTTTCCACGTGGGACGAAGATAGCCAAGAGCCACTCTTTCGACACAATGAGAAACAAGCGCGTCTATCCTCCTCGTACAACTGTTTTCACTCCCGCACAAGTCTGGTGTTGCACTTTAGCAAGACCACCTACCTTATGGCCCCTTTGCATAAAGTAGCTCCCACACAATACCTTCATTAAACGGCTATGTGTACCTCAATATTAGAGGACAAATTGAAACAGTAGCCGTAAGCCACAGTTCACCAAAGTAACAATCGTACTTCCAGCTATCTTTTAGTCAACTCCTCGTATCCGCTATCATAATGTCTCGCCCACCAACCTACTATCTTTCCCTCCACCACCATGAACATCACGGTTTTTTGCCGCGGTCATCTCATCACCTATCACTATGTCATCTCAGTACCTCCCCCTTTAAGCAGGTGCAAGGGGCGACCCGCCAGACAGTTGCAATGAAGCTCGGGCGCATGAAATGTTTTCATTTTGCGAATCCTATCTATTACTGCCACAAGAGGTTACTGCACCCTAGCCTCCCTGCATGGTCTCGAAATGGTAGAAACAGAGACTTTTGGGAATTTTCCCGAGCTCGGGCTGGAAAACATATATATAGCCGGAGAAGAACAGCTGGAGGACCGCTTCTTTCTCACCCAAAGGTACCCATGAAGTTCTCCATCGCCACCCTGGCTGCTGTTGCAGCTGTTGTTTCCGCCCAGTACAACCTGTACAACGCGACCAATGGCACCACCACTCTTTCTTCAGCTTCTCCTTCGGCCAACTACTCGGCCTCTCTGACCACCTCTTCTTCTTCTTCTTCCTCCTGGTCGGATGATGGCAACCATACCACTCTGCCCATCTGGTCGGAGATCATGTCGGACATTTCGTCTCTGGAGTCCATGTGGCACAACCGAACCACGTCTGTCGAGTCTGTCGAGCCCACCACCTACTACGTGAACAGCTCCACTCCCGTGGCCTCGTCTTCGTACTCTTCTCCCTCAGCCTCTTCTATCTGGAACTCCTCCTCGGTCGAGGAGACTTCCACCGCTTGGAACTCCTCCACTGCAGTCTGGACCGCTTCCAACACCTCCACCGTTGCCTACCGAACCAACGTCGAGCGAGCTATTCCCACCGGTGACGAATACACTGAGCACCATGATGATGATGAGGATGAGGATGACAACGACGACTGGTACTCTTCGGGTCTGTGGAACTCTTCCACCTCGGCTCTGTGGAACACCTCTACTGCTCAGGCTACTACTACTCCCATCTGGAACTCTTCCACTTCCTCTACTGCTCTGTGGAATACTTCTACAGCTTGGACGGAAACCTCCACTGCCTGGAACACTTCTACTGCCTGGACTGAGACTTCTACTGCTTGGAACACTTCTACTGCTTGGACTGAGACTTCCACTGCCTGGAACACTTCTACAGCTTGGACGGAAACCTCTACCTCCTCTAACGTCTGGAACACCTCTACACCTACCTGGACTGAGACTTCCACTGCTTGGAACACTTCCACCGCTTGGACTGAAACCTCTACCTCCTCTAACGCTTGGAACACTTCCACCTCCTCTAACGCCTGGAACACTTCTACTGCTTGGACCTCCTCTTCCGCAGTTCCCACCTCCATCTGGAACTCGACCGCCCCCATCTACGAGCGAGACGTGGACACCTCTTCCTCTTCGTCCACAAACTGGACCTCGTGGTACTACCACACCGTGTCCTCGTCCTCTTGGTACTCTGGAGAACCCGAGTCGACCTCTGTGTGGGCCAACTCCTCCGAGCCCGTGACCACTTCGTACGCCACTCGAACTGCCACCTCCATCTGGGGCAACTCTTCCACGTCTGCCTACCCTACCAGCTCTGAGACTGAGACTTCCTGGTACTCTGAGCCTACCTCTTGGTACTCCAACTCTTCCACAGTTGAGCCTACCAACTGGTACAACACCTCCTCTGCTGAGTCCACCTCCTCCCTCTGGTCCTCAATCCCCATCAGTGCCCCCACTGGTATCTTCAACACGTCTACTCCTCTGACCACCGCTGCTCCCACCGCTCCCTCGTACAACTCTTCTGTTGGCTTTGAGGAGCGAGACTACGAGACGGACGACAGCTCATGGGAAAGCGAGTACGAGGGAATCGAGCACCGACACAACCACACCTCCACCGAGTACTACTGGTCCACCACCTCCTCTGTGAGAAACACGTCGACTGTCTGGCCCTCTTCCACCGGCTACAACTCGTCCACCCCCGTGACATCCTACATCTGGCCCTCTTCCACCGCCAACACGTCGACCATCTGGACCTCCTCCAGCTTCGTGGCCAACACCACCACCACCGTCACCTTCTCCATTCCCACCGCTAACACTTCTTCTTCTTCTTCTTCTTACTACTACTCTCCTTCTACTTCTCGATCTCGATCCCGATCTCGATCTACCCGATCTACCCGATCTACCCGGTACTCTTCCCCCTCTTCTAGCCCCTCGTCCACTTCCACCCAGGTCTGGACTTCTTGGGCTCCTGAGGATCTCTTTGAGGGACCTGAGCCTACCACCAGCTCTTACTACTTTGACGAGGCTCCCTTCCCTACCGCTCCCCTGCCTCCCCTGGAGTCTGGAGACGAGGCCCCTCTGGAATTGCACTACCCCGACTCTTTTGTCGATCTCCCCTGGGTTGATTACGAGAACTAGTTCCGTCCCTTTTTTTCTTAGGTCTTTAATAGATTAGATTTCATTACTTGTGTCTTAGTTGAAAAATTAGAGTAGCTTAACAAGATACTTACTACCCTTGATTGTGTCTTCAATTATTATGTGATTTATTAAAAAAATAAAAAATAGAGCCAGCGGCATATGCTTTATCACAATAATTGCATGTCGCTTCAGTTTCCATTTTAATTTTAATTTCTATTTTTATTTTTATTTTTTTATAATTTATTTTTTGATATTTAATTTATGTTTTGATATTTAATTTATTTTAATTTATTTTAATTTTAAAGTTTTTTTTTTTTAAAAAAATGTTCTTCGTCACTTCACTTCCACCCTTCTCTCTATAATTTTTGTTTTTTATAATCACATAATACAATACTTAACCCTGACTAACCCTAACTAACCCTGTACTTGACATTTACTTACAACTACACACTGCATACTTAACACTTAAACCCCACATAACACCCCATACAGTTCGCGCAACACACAACCTATAAACACAAAACAAAATTAAATCAACTAAACAGACAAAATAAACCACAGTATCTTATATCACCCTCCTCCTCTCACCCCTACAAACCTCCACAACTCCTCTCATCCCCCTTCCCACACCCCTTCTCTACCCTAACCCTAATATTGTACATCTGAAAGGTAATTTCTGTCTATTGTATTGTATCATAGATCAACCCACAACATGCTCTGGAAAAGGTGGACTTTGGCCGTGGCCATTGTGGTTCTGCAGCTTGCTGCGGTGCTGCTGTTTGCCCGCGGGTTTCTGCCGTCACGTGTTCTGCTTCCGGGATACACCGAAACACGTGTTTCTACCGAGGCTCCTTTCCAGAAGGCCATCATTATGGTGGTTGACGCGTTTCGAAGCGATTTCGCGTTTTCCAACCACAGTAATTGTCCCCAGCTGCACAAGCGGATCAATTCTGGCGGGGCTATCCCCTTCACAGCCCATTCCACGCCTCCAACAGTCACTTTACCCCGAATCAAGGGTCTGACTACAGGGTCGACTCCAAACTTTTTGGATGCGGTTCTCAATATTGCCGAAAGCGACAATTCGTCGACCTTGGCGAACCAGGACTCGTGGCTGGCCCAGGCGTCTCGTGAGGGCCGCAAAATCCACATGTTTGGCGACGATACCTGGATCAAGCTGTTTCCGGGCATGTTTGATCAGAGTGAGGGAACCGCCTCGTTTTTTGTTTCCGACTACACAGAGGTGGACAACAACGTGACGCGGCATATCGATACCCAATTGAGCCTGAAGAAGGACTGGGACGTGCTGATTTTGCACTATCTCGGTCTGGATCACATTGGTCACAAGACTGGTCCTGAGTCGCCGTTCATGCCTGCCAAACAGAAGGAAATGGACGACATTTTCGACAAGCTGTACAATAGCTGCGATGACGACACAGTGCTGATTCTGCTGGGAGATCACGGCATGAACGAGGTCGGAAACCATGGAGGAAGCAGTGCAGGCGAAACTTCGGCTGCCATGGTTTTTGCTTCTCCAAAGTTTGAAACCGCCAAACTCACAGAAACAAAGGAGTCCTCGCCGTTGCCGTGGACAGATACCTACAAATACCACTCCAGAATGGACCAGACCGACCTGGTTCCCACTCTGACTGCTCTTTTGGGCCTGAACACGCCTAAAAACAACCTGGGAGTGCTCGTGTCTCAAATGCTGGGGCTGTGGTCCCCCGAAGACCAGCTCAATGTGCTCAAAAACAACGCCGAACAAATGGTTCAGATCCTCCAGGGCCAGGCTTCTCGAGATAGTGATGCCAAGGAGGTCTATGAGCTGTACGACGTTCTCAGCTCCCCCAACCCCACCGTCAAAGACTACTACAACTTTCTCTACGAGGCCCAGTCGTACCTGACTCACGCCTCGTCTAATTACAATACTAACGATATGCTGGGCGGAATTGGACTCGGTCTTTTGTCCACCGTTCTGGCTCTCACCGTCTTTTCCGCTCTGACTCTCGCGGTCCAGGGCCTCAAACGGCTCTATCTCCTCATTCTGCTGGTCTACTTCATTTCCGTTTTCGGCTCGTCTACCGTCGAAGAGGAGCACCAGATCTGGTACTGGATCACCTCGGGCTGGATGGCGTTTCTGTACATTTCCGGAAGCCGCAACAAGTTTGGAGACGGCTTCAACTGGATGTTTGTGCAGGTGTTTGTGCGAATGATGATCTCCTGGAACCAGACCGGCCAGAAATACACCAAGAAGGACGACATGGTGACCTGGCTGTCCAAGGACGGCAACCATCCTGTTCTGTGGATTCTCATTCTGCTCACCTACGGAGTCGCCTTCAACAAGGTGTGGAAGTACGGCTTTTCCAAGGTCGAGTCCAAACTGGCCTTCCTGCTCACGCTCATCACCACCTTTGCTTCTCTGGGTTTCAAAATCACCCAGGCCTGGGAAGCTGGAGAGGTTGTTCCCGCTCCTCTGCTCTATCTGATGGGTCTACCGGGTAGTTTGAACGAGGTGAATGCTCGAATGGCCGGCCTGGCTCGTTTTGCCTTCTCTACCATTGCAGCTGGCTCTCTGTACCGAGTTCTGAGTCTCGCAGGTACTGATAAAGTGAATCTCATTCGAGACTTGCACTCTTTCCTGACGCTGTTCCTCATCACACAGTCGCGGATCCAGAACATTCCACTTTTTGTGGTGTACTACTTTCTGGAGATCTTTCTACGAAAGGCCACCAACCGGTCGTTCATCTTCTCCTCCAAGGACATTTACCAGACCGAGGCGCTGTTCCAGAAACTGGTGCTCGTTCTGTCCGTCTCCACGCTGCTGCTGGAGCAGGTCTCCTTCTTCTCCATGGGCAACTCCAACAGCATGGCGTCAATCGACCTGTCCAACGCCTACAACGGCGTCACGCTCTACCAGATTGAGTTTGTGGGCGTGCTGACGTTTGTGTCCAACTGGATCGGGCCTCTCTACTGGTCCACCGCCGGCCTCAGTTTCCTGCTGGAGGACCACGTCAGAAACGCCATTTTCGCCAAGATTGCCGAAAAGAACAAGGACGTCAAGCTGACGACCAAACTGGTGCAGCAGGCGCTGACCCTGCGGGTCTACGTGGTTCTGGCCTTCTCCAGTGTCGCTATTTCGGCGGTGATGATCACATGTTTCTTCCTCCGAGAACATCTCTTCATCTGGACGGTGTTTTCGCCCAAACTGTTGTATCAGTTTGTGTGGACGGTGCTGCAGTTTGCACTGGTCGACGTGATTCTCAGCAGCGTCTTTGTGGTCCTCGTATATAGATCGGTATAATTAGATAATAGAATGGTATTAATTGGAGTATTAATAAAGGTGAAAAATGATGGCTGAAAAAACAAGGGGGAAACAAAAGAAAAAAAAGAAGGGAAACAAAGAAACGCTCTAAACCAACACTTTTACTCATAACCTATCAGCTACCTCCAATTTCCACTGCCCACCACCTAATATAAAGCTGGTTGCAGGGTCTGTCTCGGAGCATTTGAGTTTCGGAAGATTCAACGGGATTTGAACGCGAATACGCAAGTGATTTGGAGGTGACGGAGAAGCCGAAAACGTGATTTTTTTGCTCCCACGTGATCTGGAACGTCCAATTATGTGATTCACCGCCTTCGACGGTCAGAATTGTCCTCCTATGGATCCACTCCATAGTTGTATTTTATGAAGTGTTTCACAGGTGTGCCGTGCCGAAACCTAAGTCCAACGGTTTTTTGAGAAGCTGCTTAAGCGAAAAAACGAGCTTCTGGAGACCGAGTTTCTGTGGCTGCGGCTCGGAGATTGGCGTCAGGTGTGCATCCCTCGTAAAGTAGGCCGATTGGAGAAGACCCGCGGAAAAAGAAGAGTGGGATCATCTTTCTTTTCCACCGCAGATCGACACCCCTTTGCTGGGCCGTTTGATGCTACTCATCTATTAGTCAAACTTAATGTATTACAGGTGATAGAGGTGAGATTGATGCGATATTAAATGGGTGACCAGGGGGGCAGTAAGCAAAGTGACGGTGATTGTGTGTTTGAAAACGCATCAGAAGCACACTCCGAGAACCCACAAGTCTCTAGCTTGCTTCTGGAGAGCTTCTGAAAGCCCCCTTTACACTCCTCCTAAAACTCGGCAATTAACTAAACCCGACTCATGCAAGGTTCACGAGGCAAGGGGTCTACTCCCCCTGGTTTTAGGTCTTGGTTAGAATAAAATATTCTGTGTGTAGCCCCCGGAAGACGTTGTGCATACGTATAGGACAAGCAGTGTGTTTTAGTGCCGTAACATGTTACACAGATGGAACCAGAAGTTTTTGTGAACTCGTAATTTTTCCAGAATCTTTCCATCGTCACACCTGACATTTGCTGTAGACTTTACATGGGATGGCCCTGTTTGAGTTTGTCTAGCGAGTAGGAGACGTACGGAAAAGTCGAGAAGTGTGACCAGTCAGGTGGGGAAAATAGTTAATTGTTCTCGACAGGTCGGATTGACGAGTTGAGGGCACAAATTTCACAAATTTCAGCCTTCCAAGACCGTCTATAACCCCCCTTCCAGATCTCATATCTTCTCATGTTAAAGCCATTCATATCTGTCTTAAAGTTGCGCCTACAGGTAGAATCCAAGTGTCAGACGATGAGTGCAAATATGACAGCTGAATAGGTAGAAACGTCAAATATCTAGAGAGATCAAAAGGGCACCATCTAATCAGCGACAACTACAACTACACCCTCAAATAACCACCTCCCTACCTCTTACTCCCCTTCTTATGCCCCGAATAACCTTTGCCGGGTTAACCTCAGCCCAAATCCTCTCGGCGATCACCAAACAGCCCGCTGTAGAGCGCTGCCGTCCGTCTTCCTCTCCCCCTCCACCTTCGCCAGCAGTAGCCCCCGACCAAGCCATGGGACAAGCGCAAACCCGACTTGCGGACGAAGACCCCGAGGCCGCCAGCCGACGACGAGAGTCGTTTCTGCCCCAGGCGCCTCCCAAGAAACCCAAGGTGCCGCCACACCAGTTGCACGTTTCGGATCCGGTGATGCTCACCAGTGATTCCAGCACGATTGACAGCGCGGCGTCGCTGGACAACCTCGACAACTACGAATTGCTGCAGGTCGTGGGCAGCGGAGCGTTCAGCAAAGTGCGGGTAGTCAGACAGACCACCACAAACAACGTCTACGCTCTCAAGTACTCGGTTCGAGAAGATATCGTCAAGCTGGGTCGCACGCAATTGATGCTCAATGAACGGCGAATTCTGCTCAGATTGCAACACCCGTTTCTGTGTAACCTGCACCAGACCTTCTGCGACTCCGAGTACCTCTATACGCTGCTGGATCTCATGACCGGCGGAGATCTGCGATGGCATATCGAGCGCAAAACCTTCTCGGAGGCGACCATCCGGTTCTGGGTCGTCGAGGTGGCCTGCGCAGTGGCCTATTTGCATGAAAAGGGCGTCGTCCACCGAGATATCAAGCCGGATAACATCATGCTGGACGAGCTGGGACACGCCAGACTGGGAGACTTCAACGTGGCCTGCATGCTGCCGTTTGGAGAATACAAGACAGATAGCGGATGTGGAACTATAGGCTACATGGCTCCCGAGGTGGTAAAGACGAAATACAACCATCTGGTGGACTGGTGGAGCTTGGGAGCGGTCTTCTATGAATGTCTATATGGCACTGTTCCTTATAGATACCAGACGACCGAGGAGTATCGACGAATGAAGCTGAAGGAACACTCTTCTTTGTTTCCCGTGACCCAACCAGCTGTCAGTCTTGCTGCCATTGAAGCCCTGGATCTCCTTCTGACCGTTGAAGCTCAGTACCGACTTCACGACGTGGAACAGCTTCTGCAGCTGGCCTACTTCCGAGGCTTCACACGTCTGGGACTCGAGAAAAAGCTGTATTCGCAGCATATGGACAAGGGAGTGCTCAAGGAAGGCATTGGAGGCACCAACTGGCAGGGACCCGTGTTTGTTCCTGACGCAGACGAACTCAACTACGACGAGAGTCTGGACGTGGAGGAGCTGCTCATGCTGGACCGAAGTCTGGTGAACGACAGAGCCCAGGGGTTCAAGAGAAAGAAGTGGACGTCTACAAACCGAGCCCAGGTGATTCTCGACGAGGAGTACGTGCCCTTTGAGCGCAAACAGACCCTGAACACGAGCATCTCGGCCTGTGATCTCGTGACCCGAAACTGGGGCAACAGAAACCTCAGTGGAAAGAGCAAGGTGGCCCGTAAACGGCGAAGCGGTCCTGAAAACGGAGTTCTGGCCATGGGCCGGGCCGGTAAGGGCTCCCGAATCCAAAACACAACCAAACAGTAATATGGGCATCACAATAGTCCTCCTGTATTTATTTATTGTACAATAGAATGAAAAAAAGAAAAAAGGAAAAGAAAAAGAAAGGGAAATGGAGAGTCGAGTAATACCGTATTGTAGAATTAGAGAGTGACTGTGAACTGCTAGTAGGGTGTAGACTACAAGTTTTGACACTATGACGAAGAGTAGATAGGGCACTCTGTTATGAAATGAATACATTATATGCTTACAAAAGCCTTGATCCCGTTTACAAGTAGGTAATCAAGTGTCCAGACAAGAAATACTTCCTATACTCATCATTATAGCTACAATTGAGACACAAAATGCTACACTCACACTCACAAATTGTTCATAATTCATTCAGTTCCTTCAACTTATGGCCAAATCTCTTGTGCGTCATCTCGACTAATCATACGCAGCCAGGTTCAGAGGCACCGAGGAGCCCCGGCCACTGGCGTACAGTTTTGTTTTACCCTCGAACCGTCGGGGTTTGGGCAGATCGTGCGCGTTGCGCCACTTCCATCGGCTGTCGTCAATCTTGATCTGCGCCGGCTTGGAGCCTCCTCCTCCGCCAGATCCAGAGCTCACGGGCGTGCTCACCGCCCGCGGCGCAATCGTGTATGCCGATGTGTCCAGGGTTCGGATATTGTTGGAGCCCAGCGTCGACGTTCGCTGCACCACGTCTCGTCGTCGGTTGACTCCTCCATTGGGAGGCGGAGGCGGGGGAGCTCCGTGTCCGTGTCCGTTAGACGGAGGAGGAGGAGGAGGAGCTCCATGGCTGCCACTGCTGCTGCTGCTTCTATCGTCCAGAATCATCGAGTGGAACTGTTCGGTAGGAGGAGCAGGGGGCCCAGGGGGAGGCGGGGGAGCTCCCGAGGGCCGGCCTGGCGACGGAGGCTGTGCTGGGGGAGCTGGGGGAGCTAGACCAGGAGCAGACGACGTGGGAGGAGGGGGAGGAGGAGCTCCGGGAGATGCAGCCGCCGGCGATTTGGGCATGGGCGCTCCAAACATGGCAGGTCCTCTGGGGGTGGATGGAGGCTCGGAGGGAGGAGCCGGGGGAGCCGGGGGAGGTGTAGGAGCTCCGAAACTAGGCGGCGCAGGGGCTCCAAACCCGGCTGGAGGAGCGGGAGGAGGAGCAGGAGGAGCTGCTGAGCCGGGAATGGGAGGTGCAGCTCCTCCAGGCACGGGCGGGGGTGCCGGAGGGGCCGGGGGAGGAGTGCTGGGGGTGCTGATCGAGCTGGCGATGCTGGATACAGACTGTGAGGGCGCGTGGCGCACTGGAGGAGCCGCAGAACCCGGAATAGGAGGAGGAGGAGCTCCAGGAGAGGGCGACACGGATCGCCGCTGGCCAGGCGTCGGCACGGCGGGTTTCAGGCCTGGAGTGGGGATCTTGGGCTTGGGTTTGAGCGCCGGAGGCCGTTTTGCCGGCTTAGGCGGCGGCTTGGGCGACGAGGTGCCTGACGATGGGGGAGCAGGCGCTCCGTATGCGGGGGCTCCACCTGGAGGAGGAGGGGGAGGAGCTCCAAAGGTAGGAGCGCCTGCAGAGCTCACCTTTCCTGGCAGGGGCGGGGGTGCTCCTCCAGGAATAGGTGGTGCTCCTCCGGGAGGTGGAGGAGGGGCGCCCATGGACGCCGACGATGCACTTCTGTAGCTGGAGGCCACGGACGGAGCTCCAGGGATCGCAGGGGCGCCTCCTGGAGGAGGAGGGGGTGCACCTCCAGGAACAGAGGGAGCTCCTCCGAAAGAAGAGGCTGCTGACGTCTTTCGCAGCGCAGGAATGGCAGGTGCTCCTCCGCTAGGTGGCGACGAGGTGCCGCTGGTCGTGGTGCTGTCGTCTGTCAGGCTGATGTTGCCTCCTCTCTTTTTCAGCTTGGGCATGCCTCCAGCAAACAGTCCCGACATGTCCTGTTGCGCCATGGCGGGCGCTGAAGGAGCTGCAGCAGGGGCAGCAGGAGCAGCAGGGGCTCCCATTCCCGGCACTGCGGGGGCGCCCATACCTGGAACAGCAGGAGCTCCCATGCCTGGAACAGCAGGCGCTGACGAGGCGACCTTTGCTTTCGGAGCGTTTCCGTCCACCACGCCTCCTCCGGTCTGGGCGGCCGATCGGTCGTTGGTCTGTGTCTTCTTGAGTCGGCCCTTGTTGCCCTTGGTGATGTCGCTGAACAGGGCGTCTCGTGACGGCGCTCCCTTTGGAGGCCCAGCTTTGGGGGCTCCTCCAGACGACAGAGCTCCAAAGCCGCCTCCTGGAGGAGGGGGAGGGGGAGGTCCGCCGAATCCGGGCGGTGGTGGCGGCGGGGGCGGCGGTGGTGCTGGCATTGAATGGTATATGGAGTCTGTGCGACTTTTTTTGTGTGGTGTTCGATGAGACAAGACAGGTGGTGATGTGCTGTGCGATATTATGCAGGCTGGATTAAGTTGCACTTGAGGTTGACGACTAGTTGGGAGTTGCGGGAGCCGCTGCAGGCTATTTCGGATATATTATCTCCGGTATGAGGTTGGGAGGAGGGAAATAGAAGGGGATTTGACGGGGTATATATAGACGCGGGCTGTGTTTGTGTCAGATAACGACTTGAGACGGAATTTGCACATTTCCACAGCACTCATATAGTCTTCCTTGCTCTTCGCTATACAATGTAGCTAATTGAAGAAGGCTGGAAAACTCAAGGTGGACAACTTTAACTCAAGGTGAAATGAGAGGGAGATGGGGGAGAAGAGGGAGGTGGAGATTAGTGGCTGTCAATGGGTGATTATGTAAGCATATGGCGGTGGGTGGATCATGGGCGATTGATTGGTTATTTGGTGAGAAAAAATGACCGCTGGAGTATCTCTACAGTACCTATACCTGGTACTGTACTTGTAGAAACCTCATTATAGTTATGACGTCGATTCGTAGATAAAAGAGGAAAGACGACACTAAGAAGATAAGAAGATACCATAGACATTTTGGAGTTTTTGGTATGCAGATTATAAGCTTGAAATACTCATTTCTTCTTTATTTTTTCCTTTTATGCGCAATTTTCACCTTTTCCCAATCTTACTTAAGCTTTGTTGAAGATTAGTTGGGACAAAAGTTGTGCTGGGGGTACTTATTTCGGTGTTCCAGGGGTGCTATCAGACCGAGATTGCGTAGAAAGTTGTAGATTTACCCCTAGTTTCAAACAAAAATTCAACAATAATCGCTACAAGTCTTTTCGTCATCGAGTTATCCACCCTCAAAGTTTTATTTCCTAAGTAACACTCAAACCTACTAGTTAAGCACGCTGGTCGTGTGCCGTGTCTTAGTGGAACGGCTGTGGCATAATATCGAAGAAATACGAGAAACAATCGAAAACCAAACTAGTTCGAAAATAACCAAACAGCCGTTAGTTTCCAAGTCACATGACACCAACCACAGCATTCCTCCAAGCTTACTAATCCTCACCACTTTGACTTCCTGCACCTGCATGCAGTGCAATTCTCTGTTTGAGATCACCACCACAGGGTTGGACACACTAAAATCTCCACTACACTCATTTCACACCATGGCGAAACCCAAGAACAAAAATAAGAACCGGGTGAAGACGGCGACCGCGTCCACGACGTCCACAGGCGCCACAAAGCAGGATCCAGCCTTCCCCGAGGGTCTTTCTGCTGAAGAAAGAGCCAAATATCAGGCCGCCATGCTTCCCCAAGGAACTCTTGTGGCTGGCATCAGATCTTCCGAGACAGATGAGGCTGTGCGTCAGGGCGCCGAGGTGGTGCTTTCGCTCAACTACTACTGTCAGACGGAAGATTTGTCGCCGAAACACAACCAGTCCAAGACCACGTTTGGTTTCCACAGCTCTGTTCGCCACTATAGCGCGCATGATCTCAAGCTTCTGGGGATCCCGCAGTTTGTGCCCGGGTGCCATGAGCCAGGCCTTTTTTTGGCAATCTACGAGGAGATTCAGAAACGATACAACCCCACATATCTCGAAGAAAGACTCAAACTGAACCTCTTTGACGTGTTGCACCACTCCAACCAGGCTATAGCCGCGCAGTTCACGCTGACGATGCTCAAAAAGAAAGAAAAGACGTTTGGACTCAAGGGATCGCCGTGTTTGAGACACTACTACGAGCAGGTGACGAGCTCCATGCCGTGGTCCGAGGTGAAATTGCATTTTGTGGAACGGTTCCGCTTCTTCACGTGCAAGTACGACTACCTGCTGTATCTGGACGAATGTCTGGGCGAAATCCGGCTTCAGTGGGGCAAACACCGCCGGTTTTTCAATCACGTGAGAGGATGGCTGAATGCGGTAGAGTCAGTACAGCCTTTTGATGATGCCGACAGAGCTGATGTGCTCAAGGCCATCTTTCTCCTGGTTCCCTACGATCGCCAGTACTTTTGCATGCCCGAGGATATAGACACGATGGACGCGCCCTACGAAAAGAGGGTGGGCGACTGTCTGGACGCATATGAGGCTCGCTGCGACTACCTGCTCAAGGAGTTTGACAAGGAGATTTACGACAAGCGGCTGGCAGAAAACAAAAAGCCTCCTCCTGTCAAGAAGATTGAGCTTGGAGAGATTGAAAAATGCGAAGACAGTGCGTGTCCTGGGTCCACAGACGTCATTATCGACGAGGTGGCTACGGGGTGTCCTCAACACGAGATGGACGACTACGTTGCTGGAGAAACGAACGACGGAACCGTGGTGTGTGCTTCTTTGACACGTGCCATTCGCAACCCCGTCAAGCTAGATCTGGATGCCCCCCACTGTCACGTCCACATTGGCTTTTCTGCAGACGCCCCTGCCATGAAGGCTCTAGTGTCCACCGGCACGTTTGCGTGCTGCATCAAAAAGAGCGTGGTGGACAACCTGGGTCTGGGTGGACAAGTCACAAAGCTCAAGGCCGCGGAGTACATTCCTAGTGGCGGTGGTCCGCTGAGATTCGAGTCTGTGCTCAATCTGCCTCTGTGGTTCCCCTCGGGACATCTCAAGATCAACCGGTTTGTGATTGTCGACGGGCTTCCTGTTCCGATGATCATAGGTTCTGACTTTGTGCACTATCATAACGCCATGGTGACGCTGCGAGGCTACAGTCTGAGCAGCGATGCTCCTAGTTGTCCCAGTTACATGAGAGTCCTGCCCAATGAAGATGGAACTCCCAACAAAGGCACCTTTGCACCGGCGAGGATCAATTGAACAACGTGAATAAGCGAAGCAAAATTGCTTGTTCGAATTGAGCCTTTGAGCTGCGAATCAAAAACTACTTTCAAGTAAGCTGTCTCTCCTATCAAAGCTGACTCAAAAGCAAGCCTAATTAGACAGCTCTAGGCTGTTTTATGACTCAAAAGCAAGCCTCTGTTTCTGACTCAAAAGCAAGGGTCTAATTAGACAGCTCGCTCCTAATCGCCAACTTAGCTCAATATATTTATTTCCCTTCCATTAGCCTGTGCAGGTTACACCATCGACAGCTCTGATCTGCAAACACAAGCACAAAGTACAGTACCTCTGTACAACATACTGCTTCGGTATACTCAGGCCCACATTATCTTTTGGTTGTAGCGCCACGTGGTTGGTCTAGCCCATCAAGGTGGCGTGACAGCGCGACCCTAGGAATCGTCGACAAAGCTGTCAGAACGGGCCGCCCCCTGTCTTCTCGAGCTTCTAGACTCGTTTTTTAGACGCAGAAGGAGCTCGACTCCCCCACGCTAGTGCACAATAATACCCACTGGATTCCAACGAATAATCATACAAGCAATGGCTACAGTGTGTATATAACGGAGGGCGAGGAAGTGAGGTCTGCTGCAAGTACCGTACTCACGCCACACCATGGACCTCCAAATCTACGCTCTGTGTGCCGATTTGGAGCGCAATCCTCCGTCTCCAGACCCCGATTTCGACTGCTTCTGCGACCCGCCTGACTCGCTGGACGAGCATGCCATGATCGAGACGCTCGATTCGCAGTTTCGCACGCTTCTCCAGACCGAACTGCCGTCCTTTCAAGTGTCGAGCTCGTCGAACAACACGACCGACCAGCTCGCCCAGATTCTGCGTGCCAAGGAGCAGTGCATCCAGCTGTGTGTGGCCCGGCTCTCCAATCTGCGTCGCAGCATGTTCCAGGCCATCAACCACGAGCCGCAGCTAATCCGGCTAGCGGCCAGGTACTACATGGAAAAGGACGCGTTGGTGCGAAGGTTGGGGGAGCTAGTGCAAGACTGGCCCGAAGAGGAACTGCCACGCGACCTGCGACGACTACGCCAGGAGCACGTCCAGCGGATATCCGAAATGCCCTATGGGCGAGAGAGAGCAGCAAGGGTGGCTGAAGTGATCGAAAAGTATGCCAGTGGGGTTGTCTAGTCAGATTGAGTGAAGACAGGGATCTTATTCAGATTCCGATTGACAGGACACTGCATCAGATCGCAGTCCGAAGGCTTTTGTTCAGACAGTTTGACAGGCTTCCCCATTCGGAAGTTAGTCTAGATGTCATTCATGTTTTTGAAAACCAATCTCGTCTGTCAATGTCACTCTTGTGGCTTTGTCATTGTCCTTGTCCCTCAATCATATGCTAGGCACCCGATCTTTGACGTGAAATACGGGCCACTGGGTTAGTCCATTCTTTCTCCAAGTGTAGATGCCCCTATGGAGAGGAGAGTGGACTTGAACTGGAGCATTTAATGGGGTAATTAATACATTAGTAGATGCTACACAATACAAGCAGACAGCGCACTCTTACAGTAGAAACATGTATCCGTAGTAGGTACAGGTCCACAAATGCTTGACCTCGTGTCAGCACGTCACCCGTTCAAATCGCTTAGATCTGCCGTACTCGCAAGGTACAGCAATCACCGCGGCAATGCAAAGAACCACCAATACTAAGCTAACTCCGGCTCCTATAGACTCCTGTCTATACACATAACCTGTGCTCAGAGAATGAGGTCGTAGCTATGAGTCGTGGCTATGAGTCGTGTAGTCACGAGTCGTGTAGCTAGTGGTTCGTATAGTCATGTCAGAAGTCGTACAATTGTCACTTTGTTAGCATTATTCGTCCTTTGGTATTGTTACCTAACTCACCGTATTGGTTTCTACTGTACGTTGCAACATTTGGTAATACAACTTCTCCTGAAGTGCTGAAAACACACGATCCACGGAGAAAGACAAGGAGTCGACCGGTAGGGTCCTCATAGTGACCAGCCCAGAATTCCGGAGGCCCAGCTTTACCTGACAAAGGGGCAGTTTCAGGACGGAGATCTAGTCTAGACAACGGAAGAGAAGGTCATCTCCACGGAAGCTGTGGTAGTATAGAGGCTGTGTAGATGAAGAGAATGAACGGATTATGTCATCGGTAGTACGGACTTACGGAGACTTGTGAAGTGTGAGCCTTCGACGATTAGCTTCAGAAGCACTAGCTATTACAAGTATGTGAAGTGATCTCAACTCGATATACAACTTGGTGCACTGATCAGGGCTCTTAACATAGACTTGTAGCCCCATGTTGGAAACCCACGACTCCATGTCTCTTCAGGTCTCACCTATGACTGCCTAATACCACCCCCCGAGTTTGGCTTGTTTCACCTAAATGAGATAACACTCAGTGAGGTCTCAAGTATGTTCTAAAGTGGAAGTGCTTGGGGAATAAATGCAGAATATCAAAACTTTTCGTCCTTCTGCGAATATGTGCCTGTATTAGCTGTGTAATTAACGGTTTATTTAAATAATACACCATATCCTTCCCACCTTGCTTGGAACATCGAATACTGACTTGAGCACATAGACACAACAACTGTCTTACAGATACTGTAATTAGATGCAACAGTTTCGAATCATGAGACATTTTTCCAGGGCCATATAGTTGTCTGTTTCACCATAGCGCAGTATCAGTGCAGTATCCCTCACTACAGAAGTATGACGACAGATGGAATAAAGAACACCAATCGAATCAGAATGCGTCGGTGATTACAACAGACTCTTTTTTGAACGTTGGTTGTCATATAAATTTTGGAGTTACAGAATTGAAGACTACATTGGCGTAAACTATGGTGCATTATCGATGTACTGGGTACTTATAAGTGTAACAAAAATATACAAAAAAAAAGTATAAGTATCTCGCTACGCTTGTTACCTGTGTTCGTCTCGTCTACAATCGATGTACAAGTGCCGCTACGCTCACACTAGTGGCGGTGTACAAGTATCTCGCTACGCTCGCTACTTGTGTTGTCTACGGTCGATGTACAAGCACCTCGCTACGCTCGCTACTTGTCTCGCTACGCTCACTGCTTGTCTGGTCATATCTCATTAATCATACCCGTTAGTTCTTCTTCAGTCCGGGAATCAGCGCAGCCCGCTCCGGGGTCAGGGTTCCCGGCTTGCCAAAGTTCTCGTCGATATCCAGCAGAATCTTGAGGGCGTTTCTAGATCTAATGTGGTGCACCGGCGACTGGGGGATATCTGCGGACGAGGGCACCTTGTGGCCGGCCTCGGACGACGCTCCGTGGCCGGGCAGAGGCAGCAGGTTGTGCAGCATCTCGTAGGCGGCCAGGGTGCAGCCAAACTGGGGCGACGATCGCAGCACTCGGGCGGCTCCTCCCTTGAAAAAGGCCGCGGGACCCTCTTCTCGCAGAATCGTGGTGAAGGCGTGTCGCAGACCGGTGTATGAGGTCTCTCCGGACCGGGCCTCGACCTGCAGACGGGTCTTGATCACGTCACAGGGGGTGGTGAGGTAGGCGGCAGGCATACCGGCCACGGCTCCGGCCACCAGCAGCTGCCAGATGGGGAGCTTGTGGTTGGGGCCCTCGCCAAAGTAGTCCTTTTTGAGATGGGCGTAGGTGGGGAAGTAGATGGCCGAGAACGGCACGTCTCGCAGCAGACACGCTGACGCGCCCTTGTACAGACCCACGAGACCCAGGTTTCGCACAATCCAGATGGCAGACCGCTTGGGGGCGTCCGTGTGCTTGGCCACCTCTCCCTGGATCTGCAGTCGGATCTTGACAATCTCCAGAGGGTTGGTGAAGACGACCTGGCAGGCTCCGGCGGTACCTCCGGCAATGATCTCCCAGGGCACGGTGATGTTGCCGTTCTTGTCGGCGGCCTTGCCTCGCACGAGATCGTTGACGGTCAGCTTGATGGCCTTTTCAGGAGCCACACCGACCAGCTGGGGTCCCAGACCGGAGTACAGGCCTCGGGGGCCCTCTCGGGCAATGACCTTCTTGAAACAGTCCCACGAGTTCTTGTAGAGCAGCTGCTGGCCGGGGGTGGAGGCTCGCTGGTTCTGCATTCGGGTCTTGACCAGATCGATGGGGTAGACCACGGTGGCTCCAAACGCTCCAGCCACGGCTCCCAGGGAGAAGTTGTAGACGGACTCAAACACTTCGCCGAGGAAGGTGTGGGGGCTGGACAGCGCGTTCTTGGCGGCATCGACCTTTTTGCCGAGCGACTTGGCGTATCGGGCCTCGGGAGACAGCCACAGGGGGTCAAACGCCTGCTTGAAGGACTCGACGGAGATCTTCTCGCTGGCAATGGAGGGCGAGTCGCTGAGCGACGACAGCTTGAAGAGAATGTCGACCTCGAGGGGACTCAGCAGCGAGCCCTTGGTGTTCTTGCTGGCGGCGTCCATGAACTGGGTTCGGTCGACCTGGCCGTCGGGGCTGTTTTTGGTGGCCAGCACGGTGAGCTTGTCGATGAGATCGGCGTGCCGGATCACGTTGAGCAGCGCTCGGACCTGGGCGTATGAGATTTTGTTGGTGTCGGCGCCGTTGACCTTGGCGTCACACACAACGTGCAGGTTGTTGAGCAGCTTGTCCGACAGCTTGTGGGAAGCGGCCTTTCGGATAATCTCCTCAAACTGCAGCCGGTCGATGAAGCCGGTGCCCTTGGGGTCGTAGTGGCCAAAGGCCTGTCGCACCCGTTCGCCAAGCAGACCGCTGAGCATCTGCGAAAACATGGGGTAGGACATGGGGGTTCTGTTGTCGGGCTTGCCGGCGTACAGAGAGACCCATTTACTGGACCAGTCGAACGGCAATGCGTCCTTGGATTTGTGCTCGTCGTAGGTCTTGACAAAGTCGTCAAAGTCGACGGCTCCCTGTCTCTGGGTGTCAAACAGCTTGAATGCAATCTGGTACTCGGCGTCGGGCTGGCCCAGAAGCGACACAAACGCGTTCCAGTCGGCCTCGGTCACCTTGCCCTGCTTTTTTCGGTCGGCCACGTCGAAAAGCACCGCGTAGCTGTTGCGGTTGATTTTCGAGTAGTCCTCCGTCTTGGGGGCCACGGCCTCGACGAAGTCGTCAATGTTCATGTAGGCGCCATTGGCGTCCGATTGCGAGGCTTTCTGGTTGAAGTCTGTCATCAATGGGGGAATGGGGGGAGGGGGATAGGAGTCGGGGTGGAAAAGCAGCTCCTGGACAAGTATGTAAAGTCTCAAGTTGGGTCTCTTAGGGAATGTCTTTGGTCGGCCAAAATAGGTTTCGACAATTTCACAGATTTTTCGGGTCAACTCTAATGGGCCGAGGAACGGTGGGGATACATCTATATGGGTACAGGGGTGGGTATTGGGGGCCACAGGGCGTTTAAGTACTTGTGGAGTAGGTCTGGAGGTCACCTGACCCGCCACAAATGTGGATTTTCCGTCTCAAACACCTCAGCGATCCCAGCCACTCCCCTCATTCCTATTATCTCCGCTTAACTGAAAAAAGAGCTTATGCAAAATTATAAAACTTAGCGGGCCTTGTTTCCATGTGTCTTAGTATAGACGTGACCCAAAAAGTGAGATATTTGTAACTGAGGTAATTTGCACGTAAACAATGGGAGCGCGGAAAAAAACACAGACAAGCGGTGTGGTGACCACAAAAACCAGTGTCACAGAACCGCCGTGGGCCCTCCTCATGACCCCCCACGTCACATGTATCAGTCCACCAGTAACGCCCCACATCTCACGCCCCAAACGCATGTGAGCTCTAGAGGAGGGGTAATCGAACCTAAGCGTCGGAGAGGGAAGAGGCATTGAGGGCGGTGTAGGCCAGGTAGAGGAAATCTGAAAGTCGCGTTTTGTAGATCGGACAAAGGAGTATATTCTGTCAAATTTCCAGCTTTCTGGCTGCACTGCTCGCCGCACCACAGCGCCCCGATACCGCTCACGTGATTTGACTCACACTTTAGACTTACGAGTCATCACCGTTTAACCGACCCTTCGGGGTTAAGGATGAGGGGACGAGAGTGTGGAATAAATAATGCCCCATTAGTCGAAAAAAATGCGATATTATCCCGATATTCCGCGGTCCGCACGTAGCTGGTAACCGTAGCAACAGCCCCAAAAAACCACACACAAAAATACCACACCTCATACCACACCCCGATCCCACCTTCACATGTCACATCGCCGCGTTGGTTTCCCCCATTGGGAAGCCCGAGGGTCGGAAAGAGCCGGAGAATGTCGGGACAAAACGGACCGCTACGTGGCTCCTGGAGAAGGACGTAAAGTCAACGGACTTGTGGAATTGAACGGAGGAGCGGCAATAAAGCAGGGCTGGAGCGCAAAATGAGGGGAGATGATGAGGTGGGGAAACCGAGTGGTAGGTAGAGCCGCTCGTGGCGGATACTGCGGAATAGGAAAGGGGGGCCGGTTATGGGTGTACAATGAATTAAGGTCCAGTTTTTACACCGAGGAGTATAAAGTGTCACTGCATTTTTAGAATAAAAAAACTGTCCGTATAAGGCACACCCACTATAAGGTGGATCCTCAGAGTGAAGCTGTTAAACACGCAAGGCTGAGAAGAAAAAGAAACGGAGAGCAGTGGTTTTACTGTATTGCAACAGCCGCAACGAGAGTGTTTACCTCGGCGGCTATCGAGGTTTTACTGTACTTGTACTAAGTGGGAGACCTGTCCTACAACTAGTTCAACTAGTTCAGCACTTGGTTCACTCTAGTTCAGTCGACTTAACTAAAGCTGTCTAGAACAAGAGTATTAATAGCTCATGTTTTTGAGCTTACTGAGGTGGTAGAAACCAGGATGTGGCTTTTTTGATCTTTCCAAACTATGCCAGAACCGTCTTCTTTCTCCTAAGTACTCCAGGTCTCATTTTATAGACGCTCTGTTCCTAATTTGGCTTACTAATCATATGGATTACTAATCTCCTGGATTACTAATCTCATGGCTTACTAAGCCTTTACTTACTAATCACGAAACGTGCATCACCATGCAGGATTGCCATAATGCGAGACTCAGCTAACGACACCAGACTGAACGTCAAAAAAACACTCGAAACAGAAGCCAAAAGCGAATCTGAGCTCAAAATCAGATTCACTGCTATTCATATACCAAAACACCTACCCCAGCAGCATTATTATTGACTTCTGAGTACCATAACTGCCTCACCACCATTAACACATCACCACACCATGGTCCTGGTACCCCCACTCAACTTTGCGTTTGTGGCTGACGGCATCTACAGATCCGGCCACCCGCTGCCCATCAATTACCCGTTTCTCAACCAGCTGGATCTCAAGTCCATCATCTACTTTGGAGATCGAGACATTGGAGACAACCAGGACTACATTGAGTGGGCAAAAAGTGAAGGAATCACGTTGCATTACTTCCATGTGAATTCCGCCAAGGAGCCGTTTGTCGAAAATGACCCCGAGGCCATCAGACAGGCTCTTCAGATTCTGCTAGACAGACGCAACTTTCCCATTCTCGTCCACTCCAATAAGGGCAAGCATCGAATAGGAGTGCTTGTGGGCGTCATGCGAAAGATTCTGCAGGGCTGGTGTCTGGCGGGTATTTTCGACGAGTACTCGCGATTTGCGGCAGGCAAGGGAGATCTCGATGTCGAGTTTATCGAGACGTTTGAGACGAAACTGCAGTTTGACTTGAATTATGCCCCAGAGTGGTTGGCTATACAATAAGGAAGTGACTGGCCGACGGAAAGAGCGGACAACATCTAGCTGGTGGTCTGGGTGCTACAATCAGTCGGAATCTGGAATCGGAATCTGGAATCGTGACTGTTCTGTCCTTCTGGAGAATTAAATAACCACTTATTCTGACGTCAGAGAGCGACTCAAGCATGAAAGCAGCTCTAAGGAAGCCTGGATTCTACGGTACTGAGTTGTTCAGCCATCTTCTTGTCTCCTGGAAGTGCCTGTGACTGTGGCAAACATGGCCAGGCTGCTGATTGAAAGTTGAGGACCAGAAAAGTAAATAGAGATAACCAAGTAATACAACTAATCATTTATTAACAGAGGGAGGCAAAGGCAACACTTTGAAGACTGTGTACAAGTACTTGCACTTTAGTACGAGTACACCTTGCAATTGTAGAAGACATTCAAAGACAGTGAGACAGATGGTAGACAAGGTGACATTTCGCAACATAGCCAGACACCCAGAGACACATTTCCATGACCGATAGATGGACTTTAAATCACTTCTTGATCTTGAGAAGCTACCTATTACTTGTACTTGTATATGATATCACACAATTCTCACTTTTCATCCTCAACCTGGTATACTCTAAAAACAGTTCCTGCTCACGTATTCCTACAAGACCTATACCAATCGATAGAGAATGTCAGGTTTTCCAACAAATCCAGCTTCTTTTTCTCATTTGAGCCATATAAACCTCTCCAGACCAGCACCATTATTTACAGTCAAGTAATCACACCCCAGTTAAAATTTAGTTGACCCAATTATGGGGCCCACTTTTCCCTCCCAAAACGACTTTTTCGATTTTCCATACAACGCCAAACATGCAGTCTCCTGCTTGAAAGGAATGCGGCAATATGAGCGATTGTGGCGATATGAAAGCAGTGGTCACGTGACGAATGAAAAAGGCAAACAAAGAAAAAAACACCACACACAAGTGCTGGATCGGTTACCCCTTCCGAAAGCAACCTCGGCTTTTTCTGTCACGTCAGATTTCTTCATGACTGCTTACCCCAAACCTTATTTGAACATGGTCAAAAAAACGGAGATACGTGGCGCAACCATAACACACACAGACGAGGGGTAATAGAAGAAGCGAGCAGAAGAAGTGGCAATGTGGATGGAAGAAACGACATGGCAAAAAATGACACAAACACAGGGAATTTGTATGACTAAGCAGAACAAGGCGCTTAGTAATCAGCAAACCGTCTTGTTCACTCTCATCTTCCAGACTCCTCCCAGGCAGGGCTCTTTGTCGTGTTTGCCAACGTCCAAAGTTTAAGAAGAGGCAGCAATGTGACGAGGGAGGTTGTGATTGGGGGCTGTAAAAATGGTTCTGTGGCAGATCCAAGAATATATAAATGTAGCTGTCGGTCTCCTGATTACAATGGTCTTTTCTGATCTCATTTTGGACGATTTTTCGCCCCGTTAGATGTCTAGCAACTGACGTGGTGGGAACATTGGGAGAGTGAGATAAAATAGAGACATGCGACCTTAAAGAAATAAGAAGCGAAATAACAAGGTGGATAAGAAAGGTAAAACAAAAAAAAACAAGGCAGTGAATGAATGAGATGAATAATGGGCTCAGCAGCGACGCTACAAAACAGCCATCTCTGTAATACCGCAGTCCATTGTAGCATCTCAGCCAGAGCACATTCCAAACTCTATTTTCCCATTACAGTACTTGGTGGTCGGGTGCCAATAGTGTTATGCAGTGCGCGTCGCGAAACTTTTACTTTTCTCTCTCTCTCTCTTCTCTCTCTCTCTTTTTTCCCTTTCCCTTTTCTCTCGACTTGCAGGTCACATCACCCACCACCGTGTTTTTGACTAGGCGCCTCTGCTCAGCCACCCTCCGCCATTGTGTGATACAGTCAGCACGAAGCCATCCGATTCTCACTCGACGTTCTTTCCACATGCCTGCCCGGATCATCACTTCTGACGACGAGGACGACCTCATGCCTCCCGTTCGACCCAGTGTCAAGCGAGTCAAGGAGGAGGAGGATGACGCTCCTGTCGTGAAGAAGGTCAAGAAGGAGTCTCCGGTGAAGACGGTGAAGAAGGAGACACCTAAGAAGACTCCTGCCAAGACCACAGTCAAAAAGGAAACCAAAACCACCACGGGTAACGGAAAAACCCCCACGAAAAAGACTACCACCACCACCGTCAAAAAGGACCCCGTGAAAAAGCAAACGGTCAAGAAAACCACCGTGAAGAAGGAGACGGTGGGCGCCGACGGCAAGGTCAAAAAGGAGGAGACCGAGGAGGCCGAAGACGTGTACAAGTGGTGGGAAAACGACAACCAGGACGACTCCATCAAGTGGGAGACTCTGGAGCACAAGGGCGTCATGTTTCCCCCGGAGTACGAGCCGCTGCCGAAACACGTGCTCATGAAGTACGACGGAGTTCCCGTAGTGCTTCCTGAAGCTGCCGAGGAAGTGGCCGGTTTCTTTGGTGCCATGCTGGAAACCGACCACGCCAAGAACCCCACGTTCCAGAAGAACTTCTTCGCGGACTTCAAGGACGTGCTCAAGGAGTCCGGGGGCGCCAAGGACCGCGACGGCAACAAGGTGCCCATCAAGGTGTTTTCCAAGTGCGACTTTGCCGACATGTACGCGCACTTTGAAAAGGTGCGTGAGGAAAAGAAGGCCATGAGCGCCGTGGAGAAGAAGGCCATCAAGGCCGAGCGCGACAAGATCGAGGAGCCGTTCAAGGTGTGTCTGCTGAACGGCCGCAAGGAGCAGGTCGGCAACTTCCGAATCGAGCCTCCGGGACTGTTCCGAGGCCGAGGAGCTCACCCCAAGACAGGCAAGCTCAAGCGACGAGTCATGCCCGAGCAGATCACCATCAATATCGGCAAGGACGTGCCTGTGCCTGAGCCTCCGGCTGGCCACAAGTGGGCCGAGGTACGACACGATAACTCGGTCGCCTGGCTGGCAATGTGGCACGAAAACATCAACAACTCGATCAAGTACGTGCTGTTTGCGGCCAACTCGTCGCTCAAGGGCATGTCCGACTACAAGAAGTTTGAAAAGGCCCGGGAGCTCAAGAAACACGTGGCCACGATCCGAAAGGACTACGAGAAGGAGCTCAAGTCCGAGGCCATGTTTGAGCGCCAGCGAGCCACCGCCATGTACCTGATTGACGTGCTGGCGCTGCGAGCCGGAGGAGAAAAGGGCGACGATGAGGCCGACACTGTGGGCTGTTGTTCGCTGCGGTTCGAACACATCACCCTGTCTCCACCAAACATTGTGGAGTTTGATTTCCTCGGTAAGGACTCCATTCGGTACCACCAGGAGGTCGAGGTGTCCCCCCAGGTGTTCAAGAACCTGCGAATCTTCAAGAAGGCGCCCAAGAAGGTCGGAGACGACATTTTCGACCGACTGGACCCCTCGGTTCTCAACCGGCATCTGCAGAACTACATGCCTGGTCTCACGGCCAAGGTGTTCCGAACCTACAACGCCTCCAAGACCATGGACGACCAGCTGGCGTTGATTCCCAACGAGGGAACTGTGGCCGAGAAGCTGGTCAAGTTCAATGCCGCCAACCGAGCCGTGGCCATTCTCTGTAACCATCAAAAGACCGTGTCCAAGACGCACGGCGAGTCGGTCGGCAAGATTGAGGACCGAATCAACGAGGTGGTCTGGCAAAAGTGGCGCCACAAGCGCATGCTGCTGGACGTGGAGCCCAAGCTGCTCAAGAAGGAGCCCAAGCTGTTTGCAGACCTCGACGAGCTGTCCAAGGAGGAGAAGTCGGCGTGTGCCAACCGGCTGCTGGAGAAGGACAGCGAGCGATGGACGAAAAAGTTTGAGCGGGACAACGAGAAGCTGGTGGCCGAGAAACAGAAGCCCAAGCCCAAGTCGGAGCTCACCGCCAAGCTCAAGGACCTGGCCGACACTAACAAGCAGTATCTCAAGGAGGTCAAGTCCAACAAGGTGGAGGGCAAGGGCACGGTGGAGAAGCTCAAGGCCCAGATCGAGAAGCTGGACACCCGGGTGACGACCATGCGCATGCAGCTCAAGGACAAGGAGGACAACTCGTCCGTGGCGCTGGGCACCTCCAAGATGAACTACATCGACCCTAGACTGACGGTCAAGTTCAGCAAGAAGTACGACGTGCCCATCGAAAAGCTCTTTACCAAGACCCTGCGGGACAAGTTCCAGTGGGCCATCCAGAGCGCCGACGAGGACTGGGAGTTCTAGCTGGCTTTTGTACGTTATAGATAAGTTATTGTAGATTAGACGAGAGGGTGTACAAGTAGGTGGTGGTGATAGTATTCTATGAGACTGTCTAGGCTTTAGCTGAATATCAAATCGTAATACAGAGTGTGATTTGATAATCTGTTACATGTCTCTGATACTATCATAATACAGATTCATCTATGCTTGACATAGGCAAGGTGGATCAAATGAAGATGAGACGGTAGAATGAGTAGAGAAGTGAGGTTAGCAGAAATTCATATTTGAACACAAGGAGGCTTGTGTAATGGAGTACCGATATCTGAAAGTGCAATAATCTCACTTGGCACTTGTGTACCATACAGTACCACTATGTATAATCTCACCTTCTCCAAAGATACGACACTGTCGAAGACTTTTAAGAACAGAGTGCCGTGTTGTTTGACTCACTGCTTAATTCAGTTAGTATTTGAAAATCATGAGAACGTAATTAGACCGGAGGATGTGTTCTGAGTACACTTGAGAGACCTATAATGATCACAGTACACTTGTTTTGTTCATCAGCCTACACCACACTATATATAAATGGTGATATATTTCCAAAAGAACTCCATCTTGATCTTTTAGATAACCATCAGTCTGATTTATCCGAATTATACCTCATCGGATCCCTTCCGATGGTGCGTCCGAAGACAAGGTTGAAACCGCCGATCGGAGGTGTGTTGATGAAAAAGATAGATTGATCTGATTAGCTGGCAAAGGTTAAAGAATCTCCGAAAGGCGATAAAAAGTGGGACAATTAAGGGGGAGCTTTTCTTGGCATGCGCCTAGCCTCGGAAGCCCTGCCAAGCTCGGAACTTGCTGCAAGAAGAATGAAATGTATATAAGTCGACTGAAGAAGTAGAATGTAGATCAGATAACGACTACAATGAAGGTGGCTTTCATTCAAGTACTCCTCTGCTTTGCTGCCCTTGTTTCAGCATACAGAGACCATCCTGGAGATCATGTGCTTCTTGTGACTACCGCCGTCCAAGGAGCCACAGGCAAGTTCAACTTTGGTTTCAAGCCTTCGAGAGACTTTGGACCTGCCTACTACAAGGCCCGATGGGATAACAAACCGTTCATTCAGACGCGAGCGATCTGGTACAGAGCAGTTCTTCCCGATGACAAACAGTGGAAGAAGGCTCTGGATAAAGACATTCTTCAGATCTACAACAAGAGAGGGCTGTTGAATCTCACCATGGACGATATGATGGAGGTGTATGAAAATGGAACCAAATATGCTGTTTCTAATCAAAACACTTCTCAAGTCCTCCATGCTCCTGTGGCTTTCAATCAGACCGCTTACGATGGGTATTATCCTACTGTTTATGAGTTTCTCAAACAACTTGACTTGGGTACCTATTATGGAGCAGGTCTTCTATCTTGGTGGATGTTTGTGTTTCTGCTTGGAATGCTTGCTAATCTTGGAAAACATGCCTTTTTCGGACTCTACCAGAAAATCAAGGGCCACAGATTCAGAAAACACGTCTCTATGCCTGCTCTATGGGGCTACAAACACTGTCAACCCTCTGGAGGCTATTTGGGAGGGTTTATCAGCATGTGTACTCCCACTAGACTTCAGTCTTTGGTTGTTTTAGGCTACCTGATCATGGCTTTCATTTTCCTGTTCACTCAGTACAATTTGTTCACTCCTAACTTCTACTGGAAAACCCATGGAGATCAGCTAGCACGTTACATTGCTGATAGAACAGGAATCATGTCGTTCACCCAGGTGCCTATTGTTTTCCTGTTTGGAGGTCGAAACAACTTTTTCATGTGGCTGACAGGCTGGTCTTTCGACACCTTCAACATCTACCATCGATGGACTTCAAGAGTCATGGTTGTGTATGCTGTCATCCACTCCATCTGTTACTCCTATCTCCAACGAGGCAAGTACTTCAGTGTGGCAGCTTCCCAGTTTTACTGGATCATGGGAACTGTTGCTACAATCTGTGGATCTCTGATTCTCTTCCAGGGTCTTCATTTCTTCAGATCCAGATGGTACGAGACTTTCTTAGTCATCCATCTGGTCCTAGCTGTGGCCTTCCTCGTGGGACTATGGTACCATTGTGTCACTCTGGGATGGATGCAATGGGTCTACGCTACTATTGCAGTCTGGGCTTTTGATAGAGCTGCTCGAATAGTGCGAATCATTTGGTCTGGAGGAGTAGTCAGTGGAGACTTTGAGATTGTCGACCCTGAACAGCTCATTGTCAAGGCCGAAATGGAGTACTCAAACTGGTGGAAAATTTACCCAGGTGTCCACATCTACATGTACATTCTGAATGGCAAGTTTTGGGAGTCTCATCCGTTCACAGTCTACCAGAGTCCTCATGCTTTGGAGACTGGCAAGATGACCGTTCTGTTGAAAGCCAAGGAAGGCAAGACTCTGTCTCTGGCAAACCTCCTGGCTAAAAATGGAGGTTCCAGACGACTAAAGACGTTCATTGAGGGGCCCTATGGAGCTAAACATCCTATTGGAAAGTACGATTCGTCCATCTACGTCGCTGGAGGCATAGGTATCACTGCCACATACTCTTATGCCGTGGACGTCATCAAAAGGAGTACTGCCAAAAACCTGATTTTCACGTGGATTGTGCGAAACGAATCATGCCTAGACTGGTTCAAAACTGAACTCGATACTCTCTTATCTGACCCTAGAGTTGAACTCAACCTTTATGTTACAGGTAACAGTGCTTTGGTCTCAACTGGCTCCGAATCTGATTCCAAGCACTCTGAGAAGCCCACAAGTTCAATTGTCCACTCTTCTCGTCTGAATATCATCTATGGACGACCAGACATGCTCACCGAAATGCCGTCTTATGTTGAGAGGTGTCCTGGATCTACTGCAGTGGTAGTATGTGGACCACCGGTTCTGAATGACGATATTCGGCTAGCATTGGTTCATTCCAAGGATTGTACAAAGGTTGATTACTACGAGGAGGCATTTTCATGGTAGCCAGGAGAAGGAAACGGTTTTTGTACGTTTTGTATTTAGTTAAGAGAGAAGATATTATAGTTAGACTTGTACTTGAGTGTAGTTAGGATTTTGAGCCTGTAACTGTGAGCCTTCTAGACATATTAATGGTACGGGAGTGCTCGTGGTTTTTTCTTCACTCCTCCTTTAATACATCTACATAGCTCATAACTCTTTGGCACTCTTCCACCGACTTCCATGACCTGTTGAACCTGTCACATGCTTCAAAACTAACAACGTCGATAACAGACGCCAACAAGAATCTAAAGCCAATTTAACAGTTTGGATGTATACTACACATCTTTCTTATACCCCCACCACAATTCCCACTTTTATTCCACCTCTCCCTCGCTCTCCAGAGGCAAAAATAAAATCGCGTCACGTGACTTCCTTGTCCCAGTGTATTGTCCCAACAAGGTTTATTCTCCATCCTTCCGATATAGTGTAGGGGCTATCACATCACGCTCTCATGTTGAGAACCGTGGAGACCGGGGTTCGATTCCCCGTATCGGAGATTTGGTTACGGCCATATCCTGGTGAAAATACGGCTTCCCGTCCGATCAGCCATAGTCAAGCACCAGAGAGCCTAGTTAGTATTGTAGTGGGAGACCATACGAGAATCCTGGGTGCTGTAATCTTTTTTTCCACAGCTCATGAGCGTAGCGAATGGGCTGTAGTTTTTGTCCTTAGTAAAACATCCTTCCCCCCTCAATAACCCACTTGTCTATCTCCACTTCATAGTCAAGGTTGAATCTACAACTTCAACTTCAAACTTCCATATACAGACTACAGGTGCAGATTGTATGGTATCATGCATTATTAAGTTAGCTAATTTAATGACACAACTTTGCTCGTTGCGTGGAGTCCTTGGGTTTTCCTTCTCGTCTTCGTCTAGTTGGTCAAGGCCTCAAAGTACTGGTACACACGCACCAGCTTCTCCTGGAGACCCCAGTGTCCCTCTCCTGCGTGCATGCACGCCTCGTCCAGCGTCCAGTGGTGGAACTGCTTGTCGTGGTCGATGAACATCATGGACTGGCCGCAGTGGCTGATGACCATCTTGCAGTGGTCCTCAAAGTTGAACTGGAACGAGTCGTTGGACAGGTGGAACACCACAAAGCCCTGCGACCGCTGCCAGCTCAGCACCCACACCAGATCGAGCCCCAGATCCTTCTCGTCCTCCACCATGCACAGGTGGTCGTTCATGAACTTGTGGAACTGCTTGACCAGCTTGATTCGGTGCTTGTGCTCGGCCGGGTACACCTGGGAGGTGAAGGTGTCGATGGACCAGTTGCTCTTGGGGTGTGTTCGGGTCGCCACGTCCTTGGCCTCCTGCTCCATCACCACCTGGAACAGATGCTCCTCGTACCGCATGTCCATGAGAATGGTCTTTTCGTGCTCCATGAGCACTCCCACCACGTTGGACGACAGCTGGTACGCAAAGCCAAACTTGTTGGAGTAGTCCACCCACTTGGAGATGAAGATGGTCTTTTCGTCGGCCCGGCCGGTCTGGTTGAGATGCGTGGGTCCGCTTCGCAGCTGTCGGTCCAGCGCCTCGTAGAAGATTTTGAACAGCTGCGCCTGGGGCTTGAGCGCCATGCTCTGGGGCACGTTCTCCATCACTCGTCGATCGGCCTCGTTGACCTGGGGGCCCTGGGGATCGGGCTTGACGTCCACCATCTTGTACTTCTCCTTGGTGGATGCGGGAGACAGCGACTGGGGCAGAATCTTGGCTGGCTGGTCGGCCTCCACGTCCTGACGCTCAATTGTGACCGGGGGCGAGGTTGATCTGGGAGCCAAGTGTCTGGAGTCGAGTCGAGCAGCGATCTTGACGGCCTCAAAGTTCTTGTGCGACTGTGTGTAGCTGACTCGAACAGGTGCCTGTTTGACCTTGGCAGCCTGGGGGTGAATGGAAGCCGGGAAGTCGGTGAAAAAGAAGGGGTGTTTGAGAATGTTGGCGAGCGAGATTCGCTGGGAAGGATCGCCAACCAGCATCTGACGCACCAGGTCCTTGCACTCGTTGCTGATGGCCATTTCCGCGGGGAACCGCCAGTCGTTCTTCTTGATTCGCTGGTAGATGGTCTCCACGTCCTTGGACTGGAACGGCGGCTTTCCGGTGACCATGGTGAAGAGAATGACGCCTGCAGACCAGATGTCGACCTCGAACGAGTGACCTTTCTGTTTTCCAGCCAGAACTTCGGGGGCAATGTAGTTGGGAGTGCCACAGATGGTCACCCGTCGATCTGTGGGCTTGTCGAGCACGGTAGCGAGGCCAAAATCGCCGATTTTGACATGCATGTGTTCGTCGAGAAAGATGTTGCCGAGTTTCAGGTCTCGGTGAATGACCCGCCGTCTGTGCATGAAGTTGATGGCTCCCAGGATCTGGACCATGTAGTACTTGGCCTCTCCCTCGGTGAAGCCCTTTCGGGCTCGCAGCATCTCCATCATGCTCTGGTTGGAGCACATTTCCAGCAGAATGTAGACATTGTGGTCGTCTTCGAAACAGTCGACAAACTCGACAATGTTGGGGTGTTTGAGGGACTTGTGGATCTTGATTTCCGCCAGCAGCTTGTTTTTCGTCTTCTCGTTGCGCACACTCTCCTTGGCCACCGTTTTGGCCGCATACGTTTTTCCAGCGTCGTTCTTCACCTGGAAACATCGTGCGAACCCGCCCTCTCCGAGACACGAGCCTCGGGCAAAGTGGTCGCCGGTTCGACTCTTGATGAGCGAAGGGGGGGTTTTGCAAAGACTCGAAAGCTTCTCCTTCTTTCGGGGAGTCTTGGTAGCAACAGTAGCCGGTGCAGCCGCCGCAGCAGCAGCAGGTCTGTTGGCTGCCACAGACGCAGGGTTGTGATAAGAGCCCTTTCCAGTGTAGTAAGGAGTTGTTGGTTGCTGTTGCTGCTGCTGCTGTTGTTGGCTGTCAGTGTACTTGGGGTTGTGATAGGCACCGTCGTTTTCCTTGCCTGCTCGCAGCTTCAGGGGAGCCATCACATTGTCTCTGTGATCACTGCCCAGAGGCCTCAGTGCTTCTGGTCGTTTGAACATGTTTTTGTGAGTTGGAGAAGATGGAGAAAGTGTGTGATGTGTGTTTGGTTAATCGTAGTCTTCTAGGCTTCCTCAGTGCTTATATTGTTCGGCTTCAGTTGGGTTATTGCCAGATTGGGGACAAGGTTTGGTCGTCCAGGCAACACTGTAAGAAACAGCTGGAGAGAAGAAATCGGCAAGAAATATGAACAGTGGTCCGATCGGGCTGAAAGTTGTTTTGTTCGATTCCCCTCGTCGAGACGAGCAGAATGGTATAGATATCGTCGGTTTTTCTCGTTTGGGTCGTTAAGGAAACGCCTTTTCCTCCAGCCTTTTTCAGAAATTGACCACACGTCTTCTCTGTACACCCACAACGTTTCTATCATCCGCTACACGCACCAATATCGGACCTACCAGCCGCCGATCAATGTTATGTTTACCAGCTGTAGCCGCATACTGTACAACCTTAATGTAGCTGTAAACACGGTGAAAGCACTTAGTTTGGAGGTAGTAGAGTAGTTGTAGAGTTGGTGAGAGTGGCTGTATAACGAGATGAAGGTATTTACAGCTCTTGGTAGCTTTCTATCCCCCTAGAAGACCTCTTTTGCACACCATCATCAAGATCTTGGGAGTACAGTGTTCACAACAAGACAAAGTTTATTTGACCAGTGAAGTTGAGATAGTGAGACCGATAGAGAGAATTGAGGGTGGAAAGTGAGATTATGACATGCTGTATGTGTTCTTATCACGTGACTGAAAAAAACAGTGTAAAATCCTTCTCCACTGCCTCTGATTTTCACTACACCACATCTCATCACTCGTGAGCTAATCAACAATAAAGTGCATCTGATTTTCAACCTTGGCCTTGTCTAAACAAGAGATGTCAGCTTGTCTCAATGTGTGTACAGCCAGTTGTTTGACGTGCCAGAAGGCTGTAGTGGTTGGTGGGTGTTTAGATGGTGTATGTGGGAAGGAGTCACTTCGGAGCAACTCATTGAGGGGTTCCAAGTATAAGGTTGGGAGATGAAGTAATTTGTTAAGAAAGTTTACTTTAACTTGTGACTGAAAATGGCTGATATCTGGAGATTTAGTATGGCGACTTGTTGAGATTACACATAATTTGTTAATAACATGATATCTGGCTATCCTCTCATACACATAATAACCCTCTAGCACCTCTGGAGCATCGAATAGGGGCCCCCAGCACGACTTTTTCTTGAACAAAAGCTCACAAAAGTCTAACTAAAACTATCTGCAAATAACAAAACCAAAGATACCACATCTACCTGGGGTTTCACGCACCCCATTCTCGTTTTTGCTGCACCCTGGCATGTGGGCCACAAGCGAACATTACAGCCAGCGTACAGTGTGATTATTATGAGCCTGGTTGTGTTGTTTTGCCTGAGAGCTGCAAGAGAAGTCGAACTGACAGGCACGACGATATGGGGCTTAGTAATCGACTGACTGTCATGACTGAACTGTTGGGAGTTCGATTCGCAACCTTGTCTTTGAATTCAAATCTCAGCTCTGTTTCAGCCCAAGGCTTGTAAGACAAGATGTCGACTGTAGACTCGGGCTAAAATTAGTCCAGGAGAGGTGTGAGAACGGCATTCCACTGTATGGAGAGAGATTCTGTTGCTGCTTTCAGTCACGTGACAGCGAAATTTTTGACCAGTTCCAGTTTGTCTGAGTGAAGTTGGAGTGCCATATAGACCTGATTTTGCATGTCCAAGCTGAGAGGCTGTCAATTGGGAAAAATTGCGGAAAAGGGTGAAGGATGAAAGTCACGTGAATGGGAGAATATCTGCTGTCATAAAAAAAAGCGCAATTTTCGTTTTCCACTGTTTTGTTTTGAAACTGATGATCTTCTGGAGTTCTCGATGTCAAGATACTTGTACTTGTACAACTAAGCTTACGTAAGCCACATAGTACTACGCAACTCGGAAGACAGAGAGAGCTACAAGAAGTTTAGAAGTACCATTCTGCTGAGAATTTTACGCTGATTCGATTGGTGTGTATTTGGTCTTTCAATACGCATCTCTTTATGCTCCATTATGCTTCCGAAAGTACTCGTTAGTGGAGATTTCAGACAAGGATATTAGTTGTTACTGCACTGTGATTTGGACGATCAAGTGAAAAGTGAAAATAGAAGCAAAAAATAAAGAAAAGCTCAAATAACCCTTAGTATAGGAAAGTGTGGACTAAAATGATGACTAACGGATCAAATTATGGTCAGAAGGATGCAATCACGGACCAAGACTAGTAGCTCTTCTGGTTAGTCCAAATTTATCACTTTAGCAGGTACTTGTATAATTAACTGATCTAGACTACTGACAGACTAAAGCAGCGATAAGCTTGTATTGATAGAGTGATAGAATGCCTACATCACTACAATACACCAATCGCACACCGACCAATAAACGTCACCGTCTCATGACACATCCCTGCGTATCTTGACACCGGTTTTCGTTGACACCGGCTAAGACACGTGCAACGGTTTAGGACCTGCGTGATCGGCTCCTTCCGGCTTAGATGCGAGGTTATTTGTAATGTGTGGGGTTGGAGTGGCAGTAGTCGGCACCCAGGCAGCAGGCCAAGGTGTGGCGGACAGTTGAGTAATCAGTTAAGCGACGAGAACAATGGCATTTGGTGGCATTTGAAGCATTTGAAGGCCGAGGCAAATCCCGCTGTAGGGTATACAGATCCCGAATTGAGAGAATGGAGGAGATTCGAGACAAGTCTTGAAGGTATGAGTGAAGGTACCGGTACCTCACGTGTGAGTGAAGGATCTCATTTCAAAACCTGCCTTTGACGTTTCTTGGTGTCTTTCTTGGTGTCTCTTAGCCCCTTCGTCTTCCCCAGATTCAACCTTGAGCTTGTAGGATCCTCCCAGCCGAATTAGCCGATACCCCAGGTGGCGTACACTGAGACAGTGAGACAGTAGACTGTGGGGATCAGGTGGTGGAGCTAGAGTTATAAGACAGGCCATAATGTTGGAGTGGTTGGTGAGTTGTATGGTGATTACTCTGTATTGTACAAACGACAACTGTATAGTGAGTACTCTGTATTGTACGATTGTTCATTCTTTTAACCCCATTCTTCACAGCTCTTCACCTCAGACAGCATAATTCCTGTCCTCCAAAGTTTCCCAAATCTGGTTGACCTGTGTGGAAGCCTCACCGTCTTCTCCGTCTGATTACTGATCATAAAGAATACCCAGCAATGGCGAGACCTGGAGAAATACGATCTGAAGACAAGTGTACTTGAAAAGCAGCTAAAAATACGCTAAAAAGTGCTAAAAGGTGCCAAAGTGGCGGAAACGCAGGGAGAAGCTAAATACGAGCCAGACACACCGCTCCAGTCCCTCACAGACCAATCTTTTCCACTCCTTTGCCTTCCACACACCCGTGCCACGTCTCCGCTATTCCTCCGTTACACCGTCTGCAGCTCCTCGTAAACGTCCCTTAGGTTGAGGTCTAAATGGGATACAGTTGCAGTTTGGGTTTGGCCAGAATGTTGGGGTGGGGGAAAAAGAAATGCCAATCGGACGAGAGTTGAGCTGGACGGTGGTAGGCGACAACAAAATATGACAATTGGTCAATATCTTCCTCTTCCACTTATTTCTGTTTTTCCGCTTCTCTATTTTTTAGCTATACCCCCACCTTACTATCTTACCTCCTACCCCACACGTATGCATGCACTAGATCCGTATACCCGTAACCTCTGAGAAAGCATATACTGTGTGCGACTGAGTGCAAGTAGTGGCCTCCTCGCTAATATAAATAACCAGTAGCCCCCCCTCCCTTTCTCTCCATCAACTCCCAGAGTCTATCACACAACACAACACACAATGACCATGAACACCGAACTCACTCTGGCCAACGGCCTCAAGGTCACCCAGCCCACGGGTCTCTTCATCAACGGCGAGTTTGTGCCCTCCAAGTCCGGCAAGACTTTTGCCACCGAGAACCCCACCACCGAGGAGGTGATTTGCGAGGTTGCCGAGGCCGACGACGCCGACGTCGAGGCTGCCGTGGAGGCCGCTTCTGCCGCTTTCAAGCCCTGGGCCTTCAAGACCGCCCCCTCCGAGCGAGGTGTGCTGCTCAACAAGCTCGCCAACCTCATTGAGCGAGACCTCGACATCATCGCCGCCATCGAGACCACCGACAACGGAAAGGTCTACGCCCACGCCAAGGGCGACGTGGGGCTCGTCGTCAAGGTGATCCGATACTACGCCGGATACGCCGACAAGATCTACGGAGACCTGATCCAGGGCAACGACGGCCACTTCTCCTACACCCGAAAGGAGCCCATCGGCGTCTGTGGCCAGATCATCCCCTGGAACTTCCCCCTGCTCATGTGGGCCTGGAAGATTGGCCCCGCTCTGGCTACCGGAAACACCGTGATTCTCAAGTCCGCCGAGTCCACCCCTCTGTCTGCCCTCTACGCCGCCTCTCTCGTCAAGGAGGCCGGCTTCCCTCCCGGAGTGCTCAACATTCTGTCTGGTTACGGAAAGGTCGGTGCTGCCATGACCAACCACCCCAAGATCCGAAAGATCGCCTTCACTGGATCCACCGCCACTGGTAAGCAGGTGCTCAAGTCTGCCGCTCTCTCCAACCTCAAGAAGATCACTCTCGAGCTCGGTGGAAAGTCCCCCAACATCATCTTTGACGACGCCAACATTGAGAACGCTCTGTCCTGGTCCGCTCTCGGTATCTTCTTCAACTCCGGAGAGGTCTGCTGCGCCGGCTCTCGACTCTACGTCCAGGAGGGCATCTACGACAAGGTGGTCGAGGCTTTCAAGCAGAAGGCCGAGGAGGTGGTCGTTGGCGACCCCTTCAACGCCGACACCTTCCAGGGCGCCCAGACCTCCAAGCTGCAGTTTGACCGAGTCATGGGCTTCATCGAGGAGGGCAAGAAGGAGGGAGCTACCCTGCTGACCGGAGGCTGCCGAGCCCAGGACAAGGGCTACTTCATCCGACCCACCGTCTTCACCGACGTCAAGCCTGGCATGAAGATTGTTCAGGAGGAGATCTTTGGCCCCGTCGTCTGCGTCACCAAGTTCAAGACCGTCGAGGAGGTTCTTCAGCTCGCCAACGACACTGAGTACGGTCTTGCCGCCGGTGTCCACACCCAGGACATCTCCAAGGCCCACCACGTGGCCGAGAACCTGCACGCCGGAACCGTCTGGATCAACTGCTACAACTCTTTCCACGAGGCCGTTCCCTTTGGCGGTTTCAACCAGTCCGGTTTCGGCAAGGAGATGGGCAAGGACGGTCTGGACAACTACATCCAGACCAAGGCCGTGCGAATCATGCTGGACCAGTCCAAGCTGGCTTAAGCGGGTTGCAGCAATGTGTACGACTCTAGTGTTATGATTGAATGAATGAATAAATGAATAAACCTCATGAGTGAGCGCGAGTAGAGAGTGTAGCAGAGTAGATGAGGTCATGGACAAGTGACGCTCGTGAGCTGTATGTTTTTTGAGATCAATTTTTGCACTTTTTTGTTATTTTTCAGTTATTATTATGATAAAGCTGAAATTTGCACATTGGGAACAGTGAACTTAGTCAACGAGAGCGAATAGTCAGTCATATTCTGTATTCTCAGTCTTGTCTAATGAACTGTTTCCAAAACATCTTCTCATTATTTGAAGAAGCTATACAACCTTAAGTTAAATAAACTCAGGTAGAATGGTAATTTATTCATTGCATTAATTCGTATCGTAGTGAAAATAAGTGACAATAACCAGCTTACGTAATAATATCAAACTACAACAACGTTTTACTCCACAAAATATAATGACAAGTGGGGTTGAAAGTGTGTGGACCTGAAATATATTGTAAGAATTAGGATATTGGATATTGCCTATGGCTGAGGGCATCAGCTTTTCAGCTATTTTATCTAGGTGTCTAACAGAAGTGAGACAAGAGGTACAGAATGTACTTGAAACGAATCAATCAATGACCATGAGGGGTAAAAGAGATGATCGATAACATATCATCGCAACTCTAGAGTAGAGAGTGATAGCTCAGTTTGTATCATTCTCGACAACGCAATTTTGACGTTACGGAACAATCAATAGCTGACATGCAAACACTCGAAAAGGGGTGAGATAGAAATATGCGAGAATCCATGTTAAAATACCGATCTGTTAGAGAAGGAGGTACTCCACATGATTTTATTTATGAACTGAGAGCGTAGGAGTCGGCAGTATGGTTTGTAGCGAAAGTTTACAGACCATTAAATCATCACCTCCTTTTGGGGTACTCTACAAGAACAGTCATGTGGAGCACGTAATGTGCTATTCCAAGTTCTAATAACTGATTCACGCTTAGGCGGATACTCGCTCAGGTTGTAAAATGGTGATGTTTTGATTTTATAGGTCGTAAGCACCCTTAGTGTCACTAGCGTCGATAATGCATTGACGAGATGAGATAAGAACCTTAGCGTAGATCTTGGGAGAACAGAAGAATGATGCACATCACAGGAGTAGAAATTAGTAGCCGATAGTAACAGACAGTGAACAAGTGCTCCAATACTCGTAACTACTATCACCACAACTGGGTGTGTTTTTAAGGTCGTACACAATCGCATTTCACCTATAGCTTATTTTTACCTATAGCTTATTCTACCTATAGCTTATTCTACCTATAGCTTATTCTACCTATAGCTTATCTTCACCTATAGCTTATTTAATCTTATATATACGACACCTAAACCCCAAACCTCTTCTTCCTCCACACACCTCCTCCCTCCTCTGACTACGCCATCTTCCTCGACACCTACTACAGTGCTTCGCCTCAAGCACCATACACTGCGACTTCCTTCCGCTGCATAGAGCGATGATCTTCATGTGAGTATCCCTTTCCCCTTTGGCAATTGAGACGTTGGGCTTACGACACAAACACGCTGTTTTGGGCTTGTGACACAAACACAATGTTTTCAAAACAAACAACATCCCACCCAAGTGACACAGACAGCGCCATGCCTCTGCTACCCTGTCACAAGGACATCGACAATTATTCGCCTTGCGCCCTCAGGAGCCACTCATGCCGGCTACTGAACCCCCAGCTACCCTTTTATTGCTCATACTAACTCAAGGAACACAAACACCCAACATTTACTAACAGCAACATCTCTCACCCAGGACCCCTCCGACACCTTCCCTTCCTCGTCTGACTCTCATCTATCGCGGTCCTGCACGAACCTCGTCCATGGGTTCTCTACATCGTTATGGGACAGCCCCATGCTGTCTCTGGTCACCCAAGCTCCTCCTTGCTTGGCCTCTGGTGCTGCAGACACCCTCCGTGTCTGTGGCGATTGTTCGTTGTCGGCTCTACTTGTTTTCTTAGACGCTAGCCGCTCTGAGGGACATCCAAGAAATCGGTTCTCGTTTTAAGCCGACTTTTCTTTGAGAAAACTTGCCGGGTGCTCGCACCCGTCAGACCAAATTCTGCCGTCAGGCGCGCCCTCTAGGGGGCACAAACGTTAGGGTATCGCTCGCGGTATCTTGTAACGGACGACCGGCTATTTTCGATGTTTTACAGCCGAGGCTCAAAGCTCTCGACGGATTTATCCGTCGGTTCCGAGGGTTAGGTAAAATACAACAGTGCTTTACACTGTCCTCCTCGGAGGAGAAGTAAGGCTAATGGTGGATTATCACCTTGACTTGTCAAAGTAATCCAACCGGTGGTTTATACCGGACCTCTCAGGGGGTGAATAAGTCCAGGTGGATTACACCGTGTCTTGACATTGCACAGCGTCTCGACTAAAGTAATTCCAAACCCGAATTCTTGGCTGTCCTGATGAGACGGATTCTTGGCTAGCGTCGAAACATCACCCTTGGCCCACCCAAGGGGGGTGTAGACAGCCACTAGTCAATTTATGTAATGAGTACATGGAAATCGTAGAGTGTGTGTTTAAGATCGTAGTTGAGAGCTTCCCGAGGATGTCGTAGTACTCTCTGGGTTGGCCAACTAAGTGTTCTTCTAAATTGGAGTCACTTGATGTTGCACCAACTATTGAGTGAGTAAATTTGTTAGAAGCTGGTGAAGACTTAGACTCCTGACCTCATTATTTGGAGACGTTGACTTTTCAATGGCAAGTCTTGATTTTCAAGAAGACGTTGACAGAGACCAACATAATTACGCGAAAGAATTTGCTAGGTGAATAATTTACAGAAAATACAATGAAACTACAAGTTCAATCAATCTCAACTCTACAATATGGCACACTACAATCAAATATTTGGGTGGGACTCAATGGTCCAAAATGTATTGACCCAAGAGGTTCGGAATTTCACCTACTCCTCTGAAAAAACTATTTAGATAGTGGTCAGGTTCGGACAGTCTACTCCTCTGTGAGGTTCGACTCCTACTCCTGAAAAGACTGCTCGTGCTCTGGCTCTTATCGGCGACTGGCTCATTATGGCTCTGGCTCTTAGTGGCACTGGCTGGCCTCGGTTCTGTGACCCTGGCTCCTTTGGCTGTCTTGCTCTGGCATGTGGCTCTTACGGCTCTTGCTCTGGCATGTCGGCTCTTATCGCTCTCTGGTCTTATTGGCACTGGTAAAGCACTTATTGCTCTTTGGACTTATTGGCTAAGTACGGCGTTTGGCTCTCATTGCCTTGTAGGACTTACTGGCTCTCTGCTCGTAAAGGTGTTGGCTCTGGCTCTGTGGCTCTGGATCTCACCCGTAGCTCTGGCATTTCAGCTCTGGCTAAGACTGGCGTTTGGCACTTATTGCACTGTGGACTTACTGGCTCTTTGCTCGTGTCTGGAAGACTGGCTGGCCTTGGCCCTTGCTCTCTGCCCAAGTCTATAGCTCTTATTGCTCTCTGGACTTATTGGCTTGCAGTTCGACTCTGACTTTGGCTCAATGGCCCTGGCTCTGGTCTTTGGCACTTATTGCTCTTGGGACTTATTGGCTCATCTGCTTGGCTCACTGCCTCAAGGGGCTTACTGTGGCTTTCTGGCTCTGGCATTCGCTCTGACTCTGTGGTATCTGGCGTATCAGCTCTGGCTCGCTCTTTTGACCGTATACGGCGTCTGTCTGGCAGATCTTTGCTCTAGTTGCGTCTCAGCTCAGCATTCAGCTGGCTACTCAGCCTGGCAGCTTTGGCATTTCAGCTTGGCTCTTCAGTTCTAGGCGGCTTTCTCATAAAGGAATCGCACCCTATGAGACTTTCACAAAGGAGTTTCACCCTGTGAGAACACTCAAACGGAGTTTCACCTGTGAGTATCAGGATTTTCACCTGAGTAAGAGTATTGGGACTTTCACCCACTCTTATCAGAGTATCGGGAATTTCACCCACTCTCGTCGGTGGCTCTGGCTCTGGCTCTGGCATTTCAGCTCTGGCTCTGGCTCTTGGCTCTGGCGGCTGCACATGTGGTCCTCAAGAACTCACAAGGCACGGAGAGGCATTTCAGCAATCTCAGGCTCTTTTGCACATGGCATTTTCAGCTCATGGCGGGCAACCTGAATGGTCTTATTGACAAACGAACAAGGAGGTCAACCCGAGGGGATTTATTGACACTTCTCAAGCGGTCAACCATAGGACTTACTGCCACTTGGCTCAGGCGGTAGTACGAGACAGTACTCGCTTCTGAAGTGAACTCGCCGACACACACTTGCAGTAGCATCAGCTTCATCGCTCGACTAGAAGCTCAATCGCACTTCTCGACTTCTCAGGCTCATACATGTTTTTCAATGCGTCATAGCGTGAGTCTGTTGACCGACTAGGGCTGGAATTTCACCAGTGCCCTAAACAGGGGTAAGGACTTTCACCTTCCCCTCACAGGGATATGGAATCTCACCATATTGCCCTGCAGCTCAAACGGACGGAAAAAAACAAACGTCCTTGCTGACAGCTCAAACGGTGGAAACTTCGACACCTCGCTTTAACGACTTTCGATGGTCATCGGTTATACCTCTTCATCTTGGATGGTCATTGCTTGAAGCTCTTCATCTTTCAGTCGTGGACAGATCTAAGTGTTAACTGTCTCTTCAAGACTGTGCTTATCAGCTCTGCATCTCAGCAGGCTATAAAACGCACTTGTGTCTTCAGAATGACTCAGAGTGAACTGGTCTGATTCTGCTGAGAAAAGTGGGACCTAGAGGGGGTTTATATATTCCTGGATCACGTCATTAGAGTTCATAAAGAGGGCTGGTGGCAAAAAAATGTGCATCATATATGCATGAAATATGCAAACCAGCCATTAAAGTGCAGATAACGAAAGGGAGGGAAGGAGGTGGAATTCTCTAGAAGGAGACATGAGTGAAAAAAATACGAAATATGGAGCCACAAATTAAATGAAAGACAGGAAAAATAACTAAATCCACAACAGAAACCTATTGCAAAACCACCCCTATCACCCACATTTACTCTGACATACTTCTCAACCCCCTCGCATACTCCTGCATATACGACGAGCTTATTGTCCTCGAGGTGAAAAATGAGATCTGAAGAATACTGAAGAACTTTTTGGCATTCGAAAGCCGCTCAAAGCGGGTGTAGGCGGATAAACAGGCCAATAAACTTTTGTAGTGGCAAGTTTTTGCCTTTTTACGGCTTTGTGGCGTTGTACTAAGAAATAAACCTCTCTGGTTACATAAGCAGGTAGGAAACAAGACATGGAGGGCAAAAAGGATGGCAAAACAAGAGGGAAAAAAAGGAGGCAAAAATAAGAGGAATTGCAGCACCTAGGATTCTCGTATGGTCTCCCACTACAATACTAACTAGGCTCTCTGGTGCTTGACTATGGCTGATCGGACGGGAAGCCGTATTTTCACCAGGATATGGCCGCAACTGGCAAAAACTGGTGTTGGACCGTTATGACTGGCTGAAGAAGTCACGTGACCGCGAAAAACCCCACGAATTTAGCTGTATTTGGAGTTCTATGTCGTTTAAGCGAAGGACTGTCAATATAGGACATGACATGTAACATACCGTACAGTACCGGTACATGAGTTGTATATGTGAAGTATCTTACATGTAACTAGCTACAGATCGACACTCCTAACACAGCTTCTACACCTTACAGCTTACAGTTGTCATTATTCTAATGAAACTTCACATACTTGTACTACGCCCCCTCGTTACTCTCAATCAATCAATAGCATAATAATACAGTTTTTAATCTTTTTGTCCGTCTAATGTCCAAAAAGTCGAGCAATCAGGTACCAGGTGGCACCAATGCCTCGGAAACAAGACAGAGCGGCGACGGACCACAGAACCACTCGCAGGTAGATTTCGGTTCGCACGTCGGTAGGTCCTCCCACAGCTTCACATGTGCCTGGGTCCTGTCTGGCCTCCAGCACGTGTTTGATGCCTCGTCTCACGAACCGCAGAGCAGGAGCCACAGCCGCAGCTCCGTTTCCAGAAGCCCCAGCAGCCTGGGCAGGGTCAGTGGAGACGATACTGAGACCTCCAGCGTTGAGCACCACCGCAATGATGACAAAGTTAGTAAGCATCCAGAAGAGCACGACCGACGATCGCACCAGAGCGTAGTAGTCCGTCTCCTTGTCTTCCTTGCTGGGCTGCCGTTTCTCCTCCTTGACCACCTGCTGCAGCGTGTTGATCTCGTTCATGTAACTGGAGTCAATGTCTAGTTCCTGGGTGGGAATGTCGACTTCCAGCTTACCTGCCTGGTTGGTTTTGGCCACACCCAGATCCATTTTCTGCGCAGTGTCGCCCTTGGTTCCCCAGGAGATATCGTGGATGTTGCAGAAGGCGTAGACGTTGAGCACATTGATGTAACTGGGCGAAATGAGCAGGTACTGCAGGAACGAGGTGAACATGTGCCACGGCTCAAAGTAGAGGAAGGACATGACAAAGTAGAGAGCGTAGGTCGAGCAGAGGGAAACCACGAGATCTCTGAAAGTCGCGTTCGTGAAGACCAAGGAGAGAGTCAGTTTACCTCCGTTTGAACACAGAGCGTAGGAAACAGCTTTAACGGAGATGTAGATAGCGGCAAAGATCAGGTAGGCCATCAGCACCGCAAAGAAACACACCACGACCGTGTAGAACGCCTGGGTTCCCGTGGGACGGTTTCCGAACGCGAGAACAAAGGTGGCGACGATACAGCAGCAGTAGAGCCACAGGAAGACCACTCCAAGCACGTTTCCAGGCGCAAAATGCATACTGGGGTCTCCGAGGGCCGAGGTCAGAATTCGGAACACCAGAAAGAAGTTGCCGATGGCGAACCACGAAAACAGCATCTGGAACGTCTGGTAGATGAACTCCAGGTGGAAAAAGAGCTTTCTGCCGATAGAATGGGACGATCGCCAGATTTGGTAAAAGTGGGCAGACGAGTAAATGGCAGCAAAGAAGGAACCGTTCAGCCATCGTCGTCGTTGCATGACCAGCTCAGAAAGATGATCAGGAACGTCGGTTTCTGCAGACGACGATTTCACGTACTTGAGCTTCCACGAGCAGTTTTTCTTGGCCACCAGCTCGAAACACAGAATTCGATCTTCGGCAAGATACATGTTAGCGGTGAAAATACCAGCTCCAGAGTCATGGAGGGTTTCTCCCTTGAAGTAGGAAGCCAGGGGACCCACTCCATTGACGTCGTTCTGGAGAGCAACGTATCTGTAAGCCGAGAAGGCTCCGGGAAGCACGGAAATGAATCCAAACACAGACTCCAGCGGCTTGTCGAGAATGTTACTCATCTTGTACTCAAAGTTCTGCGCAGCCACGAGCGGGTTGAGCAGCTGCTTGCCTCCCTTTCCAAGCATGGCCTTGATTTCTCCACATGCTCCTCCAACGTCGGCATGGCTATCAAACGCCTTCCAGAGATGGTAGATGGAGTCATGGCCGGGCTGGGTACCTGCATCCAGCAGAATGCACACGTTGGGGTTCAGAACGGGTCCAAACGCCTGGAAAAACCACCGATGGGAGTTGATTTTCTTCTGGTTCTTTTCCTTGAGACAAAAGACCATCTGGATGGGAATGGTCTTCTCGGTGGTCAGTTTGACGCTCTTGTCGACGCTGGAAATGCCCACCATGGTGGTGTACTCGTAGATATGAGCTGCCACGGGCTGGTCGTTGACGATATTCTTGGCGAAACCGTCCTGGTAGACTCCCAGAGCCGCCATCAAGGCACGTGCTCGGGGGTTGATCTTTTCTCGACCGTCAGAAACAACACAGACGACGACCTTCTTCCAGGCGTCTTTTCCCCAGACTTTTGAGCGCGACCGCGTCGTCAGATGCTTGATGTTCTTGAACACGCCCTGCAGGGTCCGGCCCAGCAGAATGTCGTCCTCGTTGTACATGGTCACGACGATGAAGAGCTCGGTCTGCCGGGGCTGCTGGTAGCATTTTTGCCGCAGCGTGAACTGGTTGGGCACAAACTCCGAGGGGTCACATGTAGCAGCCGAGTACCGCATGTGTGTGAACTCTCGTTCTCGCCGAGGCTCGGGGTACTTTGATAGCAGTTTTTTGGAGACCGGACAGTCGAGAACCAGGTTACCTCGGAACAGACGCACTCGCTTGATGGTCTTTCTTCGTCGAGGCTGCACGTCTGGAGGCGGCACATGGGCTCCAAAGGCGCTGGGTTCCTCGATCGTTTCGTCGTCGTCGTCGTCGTCATCGTCGTCGTCGTCTTCATCGTCACCTGACTCAAACGACCTGCGTGAGCCGGCAAACGAGTCTGGCATTTGCACTGGAGGCTCGTCCTCTTCACTGTCTTCATAAGTGTTCAAGGCGTAAGTGTCTCCGGCAATGGGGAAGGGCACAAAGTTGTCCAGATCGGCTTCGTCGTTGACATAACTACCATTGTCAAACACCCCGAGAGAATGGTGCTGCTGCTGCTGTCCGTAGGGCTTGAGCAGGTACGAGTCTCCTTCTTCGGGCACAAACGGCTGCGGATCGTGCTGGTACGAGTTTTGCTGGTACAGATTCGCGCCTCCAACTGCAGGAATCGCATTTTGCTCGTAGAAATGCGCATCTGGAGCTGGGGCGTACGGATCGGGACCGTACGGATCGGCCTGGCCGGTGCCGGCGCCGTAGTAGGACGTATCCTGGGTTAGGGGATCCGTCTGGTGAGCCGCGTGGCCGAGATCGTGGTGATCATGTGCGCCAGGCTGCTCGGGAAAGTCCACCTGCGGAGCCGGAGTTGGAGCCGAATGGACGCCATTGTGGTAAGGGTTGGGGGGCAGGGGAGGGGCAGGGGTAGGAGGGGCGTAGTTGTTGTTACCGGGGGCACCAAATCCGTAGTGGTCTGCGAGATCTTCTGTGGGGTGACCTGCGTGAGGCGTGGGGGCCGGGTGGGGGGTCGCGTAGCGGTCTGTGAGATGGTCGTGGGACCGGTTGTCGTTGGCGTAGTAGCGTTCGGTCATTTCTGTGTTAGCGGGAGCAACGGAAGCGAAGGCCGAAGGTCTGAGCGGACACGACTAGTGTTGATGTGGTAACTAGTTGATGTGGTTAACTAGTCGACGGGTTAACTAGTTGAGGTGGTTAACTAGTTCAACTGGTAACAGTCAGTCTGTTGTTTGTAGTAACAACTAGTTGATGTCGTTGAATTGGGTAACAGACAGTCTCTTCAAGTAGCTTGTTCAGGTAGCAGCTCAGGAGTGGTTCAGTGTAGTTTCTAAACAAACAGATGAGGTACAGACATCAGTGTGAGACCTGAGAATCAGTTGAACTGTCTGATATGCGACAACCAGTGACCACAGCTGAAGTAGATATGTCAACCAGTACAAGCTCCAGTGTTGAACACAGAAACGGTGATACTGACGTGGTTCAGATCTCGTTCAGAGATGTCAGATTGATAGTCTCAGTGAGTCTCAGAGTCTCAGAGGGACATCAGACAAGTGAGGTATTGTGATGTAGATGAATGTACCAAACAGACAACCGTTAATTCCACCTCTCTGTTTACACTGCCACAGCTCACAGTCTCTCTCACCACTGGATCAAGTGCTGACACTCTTGAAGTGACCAATGTAACCTCCACCAACCACTGTCCTTGGAACATCTTCCAAATCCTCCTTGTACCCTCCTCCACATACTCACCATCATAGGGATTGCGACTCATGGCGAAAAGAAGACGTGTCGATATCGTCTACCTGTCAAGTGTATCTTGTCTTGTCCAGGGGTCGGGAGAAATAATATCTTTGTTGGTGTAATGAAGAAACTTGTAAAGTAAACGAGTCGTGGTAGGTTTGCAGTGGCAAAGAAAAAACCTGTCGAATAAAAACAGCGGCGAGGAAACGTGCGTGGGAAAAACCTGCCTCGAAATCAGCCTCTTGATGCGGTCAAATGACTACTTGTAGCTATGAGGCAGTGTCGTCGTGAGGTTTTCCACAAGAGAACCACGATACAGCTCTCCTGCAGCCGCATGGGGTAGTGTATAAATAGTGACGTGTCAGGGGGAGAAGACGTCAGGGATGGTGGTGGAGATACAGAGACGTTGCTACGCGTGGGCAAATAATTCAGCCTCATTTTTCGCCCATTTTTCCTACAAGTACAAATATTCGCCCTTCTCATTTGTCTCTCTAAAATCTACACATAAACTCTAATTTCGCGTATATGTGTGATGGACATGCATATCGCTACAGGGGCTATTAATAGCAGGGGCGGTACACTAACAAAAAACACACACACGCTAATGCTGTAGAAAATAGCAGTAAAAAAAAAAAAGAAAAAGGGGGCTGTGGAGAGCTAACGGGAGGTGGGCTAATTACAATTACCTCGTGTAACGTCCACCAGGTCACGTGACCTCCACCAATCAAACACAACACCCCCACTCAGACACACCCCCACTCAGACACACCCCTATTACTGTAGCCCCACAAATAGTTTCATTTCATGCACACAGGGGGCGTGTCTTTTCCGATTCGGGCTAATTGGCTAGGGTTTTGATGTAATGGTGGATGACGTAATTGATGGATGTGGCGGTAATATGTGCTGTAGAAATTGGTGCTGTGGGTTAGTCGTGTTTGGAGGGTTGTTAATGATTTGTAATCAACTATTTTTTTGTATACATTTTACAGTAATCACGTTAAATCACTTTAATTCACGTAAAAAAAATCAAGAAGTAAAATCGTGCTGTTAAAAGTATCGTAGAGCTAAAGAACCAACTTGAATAGATGAACAGGGTCCACCTCCGATAATATCTTACTGACTAAGCATTCACTTGCGTTGTCTCGAGATGCTTACTAAGCTTGAAAAGCTAAGTATCCTCGTTAAGATATTGTTGGGAGTAGTTAGCTTCTGGTTCAGACTGATTAGAAGTGAATGGGGTGCTGTAGAGCTTTCATATATCAAAATAAGTCATGTGACCAGAATTTGCAGCTTGTATCATCATAGCACTAACAAGGAGGGGTGTCTTTTGAATTGTTGAACTACGAGAATGAGAATAATGTCTATAGTCTGAAAAGAAGAAACAGTATAGTGCTCAAATGTGTGTCGAGATAACTGAATGGAGTGAACATGGATGTTTCTATCGTAGCGTATTTCTCTTTGAACATCTTCACAGATTCACATTGATCACTTTTTCAGCTGAAATAGTCCTGTTCTATTGTATGTGCACAATCACATCCACGTCCAAAAGTACATCAGTAACTCCTGCTCATTCCTTGTAGTAACCCTGACTAACCCTCTGCCTTATCACAGGCACGCTATATCTGATAGCGCACAGTTAGCTTATCAGCTGATGGTGTGGGGTTAGTGAAGACTAGGAGATCTAGACTTGGAGCAAGTATTTAAGAGGGAGACTCGAGAGACACTACTCACCTTCATTCAGTCCACATGTCATACATCATCATCCACACTCTCCATGTGATTTCATGGCACTCCAATGAACATGGAGCCACTACCAAGCGAGAACAGACGTACCACAACCTGCGACTTCCGACCAACCCCGGCTGGGAGACGGACGAGGAGGCGTTGAAGTTCCTGAAGACCACGTGTTCCGGAATCAACGTCTACGGACACTACAAGCTGAAACGGCAGACGTCGCCTGTTTTGCACGACTTGGAGGGTCATCTTTGGCCCGAAGTGAACGGAAAAGGACTTCTTGGAAGCGCCTCGAACCCCGTATATCTCATTGAACAGACCGACCGGAACGGCACAGGCATCAACAAACGTCTGGACGTGATTTCAGCCCAGGTCGACAGTCTGGCCAAAGAGGTGGCTCTCAGCAACAAGCTGATGATTGACATTATGCGCAAGATGGACCCGTTTGTCCTAGTCGAACGGGAGAAGAGAGAGGTTAAAAGTGCTTGATTTAATACATTTTACAACTGTAGGTAGAGGTACAGGTACTGTAGTCATGATCCATAGAAGAACACATCGCAGATGACAATGTCTCAAATAGTCGTTTCAATACTTTCTCTAACTCGTAGGAAACACATACAAATAGTACTTTAGCTACTCACTGATCAATTCTCATGATTACTCTGTCTTAAAACTCAGAAAGAAAAAACAGCTAGTTCTGATTCTATACTCTCTGGAGACACAAATGGTAAACCTCTCATTTCTCTTCTGTTCTTCTAGCAGCTGTGAGACACAATCGCCAACAATAAGTCAAGTAATCTCACCTACACACCTCAACTCTCGTATAACTCCACTCTCTAGAATAATTCATTTATCACAAAGTACATACTGTACTCTAGTCGGGTCAATCACTACACGGTCTCCAGGTTGCAATCTGTATGATAAACATACCAGAGATTGATTAGTAGGTCTTTGCGCTTCATGAATGCTATATTTGAAGCTCTATAAACAACTACACATTAAACATACAGTCAGTTATTATATACATATATACAGAGGTTCTATGAGATGTCCCATGAGACGTTTCATGAGCTGAAATCTTTCACTCAAGAGAACACCTCAAAAGAGCACCTCAACTAAATCGGAAAACACCCTTCAGCAGTATTACCTAATAGAGCTCAACTAAATCGGAAAACACCCTTCGGGCGTTTTACCGATCTAGTTCCACCCATCCAACCACCGCTTCTTCCAATTCGCACAGTCAAAAACCGGCTTGCCAATCTTCACATTGACCTCATTATGAGCCTTACACAGCCACTTGCTCAACACATCTTTACTGTCCACCTCCGGAGGCGACATTTTGATCCACTTTTGGAAATCCGAAGCACAGAACCAGCACGGATACACCTTGGAAAAAAGACCCATAAAGTCCGTCATTTCCTTCTTTTGTGTGTCAGAGGGATTGTCAGGGTACTGAGCTGCCATGGTGTGCAGAAACGTCCACGTGGCACGTCCCAGAACCTCCACGTCAGCAGGTTCGTCTCTGTACCCCTTGGGAGCTTCTTCTTTTTTCTTTTGCTCGGCCATAGCGCCAAACATGGCTGCCATAGAGCCTCCTCCCTTTCCTCCTCCCATGGCAGCCTGGAAGTCTTTCAGAGTGTTGCACGATCGGCAGATTTTGCCGTTTTCGTCGAGCTTGACCATTTTGCCGTTGATCTCCACGGTTGCATGCGGCGCTCCCCAGATTTTGTTTTTGTCAGCCGAGGTCATTGTAGGTGATTTGTCAAGTGGTGATAATTACTGGACTAAGATATGATTAACATCTTTGCTCGAGACATGCATCTTGATCTGCCCTAACCCAGTTACCGGATTGGGTTTATTGAAGATGAGACAAAAACTTGTACTTGTACGACAGGATATTGGACTGGGGTTTTGGGGTGGTTGTTGGTGGGTGTTTTTGAGGTGGTTGTAAGTATTGGTTTTTTTTTTTTTTTTTTTTCTTTTTCTGCCCTGGTTTATGTGGAGTTTCGAAAGTGCAGTGAACTGACTAAGCAAGGTATTAAGCAAAATAGAAAGAGTGATTATAAAATAAAAAAACAACTTTTGTGTAGTGCTGATGGTAACGAGTTTTTGTCAAGAATGAGTTGGATATTAAGAGAGGGAGTTCAATTCATTTGATTTTTGTTTTTAGCTGCCCATATCATCTGAATACGGATTACGTCGTGATACAGCACAGGTCAGGGTTAGTCAGGGTTAGATCAATTGAGCAAATAACTTCTATAAATGCTCATATCATGGTTATTGGCCTAGGTACACAAAATGCATATCAATTCGAGAGCTGAAGACATTCTCTTAGATGTTCATCAGGTGGAATAAGTTCCTTGATACAACACTAAAAAGCAACCTGATTCATATCCGTCGTTTCAATCTCACAGGCTTTCATAGGTTTCTCCGTTTTTAATACACGTGGCATATCCTAAGGTACTTGTACCGAAAACCTGCTCACTCATATCCCTACCGGTACTACCTTTGGTATGAATATTTCCTCTAGAGGTTTCCGAGGACCTGCACTCAAACTGAGAGTAGTATCAGAATGAGGTACCGGTATTCTTCTCAGATCTAGTTGACGATGAGTAAGCCAGAGAAGCTCTAGTGGACCTTTTCCGAACTGACTCCATATAATGTGATTAGTATGGTTGAGATAGAATGACTATACAACGGTTAGTGTCTCCTTTAGAGCAACTAGGTCATTTGGGCTGCGAGTGTCATTCCATTGTAGCGGCCGAAAGTCCGGGTCTTGGGCCAGCTGCTGGCGGTACTTGAGAGCTGTGCGGGACTTGGTGAGCAAAGGAAGAATCACCACTGAGACGAGGAAAATGAGCAGGAGATCTGCCATCTGGAAATATCTTCCCCAGGTCTTTTGGTTGTGCATGGTCTGCATGAGATTAATGTAGGTGAAACTCGGGATGATCCCGACGCTCGTAAACCATCTGTTCAGCCCAGTTCCAACTGGAGGACGTTTCCAGTTGGACTCAAAGTACTTTTTGCTGCGTCGGACTTCGTTGAGAAGCACAGAGGCACAAAAGAGGTAGATCAGGAGGGCACCGTAGGAGCCGGGGGGTAGGTCATAATGTGTGTTCAGAGTAAAGACGTACAAGCCCAGAACCACGAGACCCACAAACTGGCTGGGATGGACATGAAGAGCGTTGAGGAGCTCGATCGAGGTCATTGGCGGCAGAAATTGAGGCAGTAGAGCGACCAGCACAGAAAGCAGCTTTTCCACGGCACTTCCACCGAAAAGGACGCCCAGAAGAGGCATAAAGAGGCCCATGAAGAACATGTAGTACGGACCAATGACTACCATATTAATGGACCCGAGAAAGATGCGGATGAAAATGGAATCGGGGTGGGGGTCGGGGGAGTTTGAAGTACCCGTTTCGCAGTCGGCGTTGGTTTTCTCAACGATTCTTGGCTCATTTTGTGGATTGTCGTTCATTTTCACTTCTTTTGACAAGATGAAGATAAGGTCAAGTATAACCTACCGGTACTTTTACGATGAGGCTCTTGCGGGTTAGGGTTTGATAGTATGGGGTAAAGTTTAAATTGTGAAACTTGGAAGCTGAGTAATCAGAATCGTGCTGGTACAGTATCTCGCTTTAGACCTGACTAAATGCAGAGTTAGTTCTTCTACAAGTAATTAGGTGAACTCTTTCTGCAAGCTTAAATGGAACTCAGATCACCAGCTTGTACAGGATATAGTAGATTTTGCTATAGGCGAGTCTAGACTGTGAGACCATGAGACGAGATATTACGTCATTCTATCTTAATAGAAGACTGTTCATGAATATGTGGCTGAAAAATAAGTAAAACATTCTGTGTCATTCTGATCGGAAATGTCTACTTGTCTAAGATGACCGATTGGTTGAGGACTTATGAGCTACAAGAATAGTGAACACTAGAAAGACGAGAAATGACAATGTTGGAGAAATAAGATAAGGCAGGATTGTTTAAGGCAATCAGGAAGGACTTATTTGTGAGTACTTGTATCTACAAGTGATCTTATTGTTTCTGAAACAGTACTAAATTGATCTACCGGCTCATTGTCACCATGTGCCGGGATATGGTCAGAAACCTGTCAAAAGTCCTATCAAAATGATGGGAAAATTACCCCAGATCTAATGGTAACACTCACGAGCCTGTCAGATTACTCCGTCCTGAGTTGTACAACTTGCTTGAGTACTTCAAAAATAAGGTGGACCCGAAATTACGTAATTATTACGTAATTAACGAGCCGCACGGCTGGGGGTGGGCTTTCAGCCCCTCCTGAAATGGAGATATAATGGTGGGATTTGGTTGAAACTTAGGAAAAGGTATTCTTGTTAGTTGCTTTTGTTATATTTCGAGCCAAAGACCCCAAAGAAGAATATTGATAAAGATATGTTTTGTTGATTAATCTCAACTGGAACTAAGTAAAGTACTTTAACCCAAGTATTAGGCTCAGTACCATGGGGCCAAAATCCAAGTGGCTCAAGTAATACCAAATTGAAGCACAGAGGATCTTCAACCATAACAATATCTCTGGCTCTTGATGATTTACACAAGTCTTACTGAGATAGCTTCAATGATGGAGCTGTAATCTGAGTAAGATATCCAGACACGTGACCAATCTTCAAAATTCTTTCAAAATCGAATTCTCCAATTGCTCTACTCTATGTCAACCAAAGAGATCAATGGCTGAATGAGACTGGAGACTTCAATTCTCTCAATTGCTCAATTTGATTGGTCCTACTGTTTAATTACTTGTCATGGTACAGTACCGGTACTGTACAGTACTTGTACTTGTACATACAGTATGAAGATGATCCAGTACAAGTAGAAAGTATTGTACAGAAAACGTCTGAATCGTTGAAATTGCTCAATTGGTCGATTTGGCTGGTGCTGATTAAGTAATTGTGGATACAGTACGAGCAATGCGAGAATAGTGGATTTGGAATTCTTCTTTTTTTTTTTTTTTTTTTTTTTTTTTTTTTTTTTTTCTTCAATTATTCATCAATTTATGATGTCATAACTGCAGGGACTACAACCTGCAGTCTCTAATCGAGAGCACTTACGATATTTTTAGCTACAGTACTATCTAACCCTGACTAACCCTTCAATCCCACGACTCAACAGTTCCATCGATTTTCCCTCTTCAATTGCTACTTTCTCGGCTCATTTATATTTCTTTGTTAATTTCTTTAATTTTCTTTAATTTTATTTTTTTACTTTTTCCAGAAATTCAAATACACCACTCAGACTTCGACGATAGACTCGAGTGGCGAGACAAGGACACAGCCTGGAAGACGCACGTTGAGTTATCGGTAGGCACGTGGAGGCTGAGGGTGGAGGTACGTTGAAGTACGATAGGAACGACCAATGCGAGAAACGTGATTTGGATTTTTTTTTGAATATTGAGGAATATTGATGAATAAAACAAACAATATGATAAATAAACCTAACAATATGAAAAATAAATCAACAATCAAAATAAAAAAGGGAGGCCAAGAGTATGATTATGGAGACTGTTGTAATCAAATGAGACTCCACAAATCAAATTCCTTGCTCGTCCATCAACCTGGTTTGATGTTCTCACTGTTGGCTAAAAATAGACAACACGTTGAAGGCAAAGTTAAACCTGCCGAGGTATGAAGATAAGACAATTGAGTCTGTAGAGGAGCTAGCAGTGTGATTAGAAAGGTCAAATTGTCTTAATTTCGTCATTGCTTGAGGTTGGCTATTTTCAGTATTTTCAGTACTTTCCGTATTTTCAGTTTTTTTATTTTTGTTTTATTTTTGCTGTATTTTTCAATTTTTCATTTTCTTCAGATTTCCAATACTTCCCCACAAGATAAGCTCCTGCAAGGCTTCCGCAACTCAATAGTTATGATTCCAACATCTATACGACGGTAGAGAAGAAAGAATGGTGTAACGTTTATGGGCTGCATGTAGTTTCCTGCGTCGAAGGGTGACCTAATGGCGTTTTTCCTTTTCCTGATAATTTTTTTTTTTTGTTTTTTTTTTTCTGATTTTTTTCTGTATTTTATTCCTATTATGATATTTGTAGCCGTGCAACTTCCTATGCAGAATGACGTGTAGAAAAAAAAGAAAAAAAAGAAAAATATTGAAAATAGACGAAAAACGATGATGAAGCAAGGAGGCAAATTTTCCTTCTCTCATTCAGCCACTGCAACTATCGCTCTCCTTGCTACGACTACTTCACAGGTCACCTGTTTCTGCAGTGTCACAGGTCTTGTTTATTTATAGGCGGATTCTTTGTCTGAATTTAGACGAGATTATAATTCCTTTTATCCTTTTCCGGCTTTGCCACTGATAAAAATTATTATGATAAATAATTATTTGAAAAACAGGTGGATGGCAGTAAAAACATCAGAAATGGTCACCAAAAGCACTGCGATAAATTACCAGTTCGAGTAGAGGAATTTTGTGACCACCAGAATTATCCCAATTATAACCATTTATTTATTCTGATTTAAATTTGAAGAAACCGCACTGTAACTTTTTTAATACGAAGACACAGAAGTAGACTAACCAGGGTGTAGATCGTGGGGTACAAGTACAAGCTGTCGTCCAGGAGTTCTGTCACAAACACAACATGTCCAACCAAGCGTGAGTGAGCAGAAAGAAGGGGAAGTGTTGAAAGTCTTGACTTATCATTCAGTTGAAGTCACAGAAGTGATTGAAGTGACACAATTGATGAAGTGACACAATTGATTCAGTTGACTGAGGTTCAAAACCACCACCATGTGGATCAATTGGTTCAGGGTTAGTCAGGGTTAGAGTACTACTCGGCACTCCATGAGTATCTAGATATTGAGACCAGATTAAACAAGAGAGTTATCATGAGTATCATAAGACTACATTCTGTCATATGTGTACCGGTACCATGATAAATCTCAATCTAGTACTACTCCGTACTTCATCATGAGTATCATATTCAGACCAAACGATGTGATTCAACAAGATCTATCATGAGTATCATAAGACTACATTCTGTCTAGACTAGAGATGTATCATGATAGGATCTTATGATTACAAAGAGATGTGTCATGATAGATACCAACTTGACTAGAGATTTATCATGGTTGTCTTCATCTAAGACTACATTCTGTCATACGATCTATCATGAGTATCTTCATCTTCAGACATCTGTCATTATACAAGGTCCATCATGTCCCTCCACCTTTCCTAACTCAGTGACGGAACCACAAACCCCTACACTCTGTCTGAGGACAACCCCTACTCCAACTCGTACGAGATGGAAGCTGTTGGAGAAAACCCTTACGAGTCCAAGACCGAGTTCAGCCGTGTCTCTACCAAGAACTCCGTTTCTGGAGGCCTCGCTGGGTTTTTCGACCAGGTGGACGAGCTGAAAAAAAGCGTGCTTCAGTACGATCAGAACATTGACTCCATTGAAACGCTACACAAACGAGCTCTCAGTGAAATCAGTCAAGAACAGCAGACGTATACTCGCGAACAGCTTGAGTCTCTGGCCAACGAAACTTCCGCTCTTTCTCACTCTCTGAGAGACAGAATCAAGACGCTTCAGTCTCAGTCTGCACGAGATGCCACCAAGAAGACGCAGGCCGAAAATCTCAAACGCCAGTTCATGAACGCCATCCAGAGATACCAGACCGTCGAGGCGACCTTCCGACAAAAGTCCAGAGAGCAGGCCGAGCGCCAGTTTCGAATCGTGCGTCCTGAAGCCACAGACGCAGAGATCAAGGCAGCTATTGACGACGCTCAAGGAGAACAAATCTTTTCCCAGGCTCTCCTGACCTCCAATCGAAAAGGAGAAGCTCAAACGGCTCTGTCTGAGGTCCAGAATCGACACAGGGAGATCCAGAAGATTGAACAGACCATGGCTGAACTGGCACAACTTTTCCACGACATGGAGATTCTGGTAGCCGAACAGGAAGCGCCAGTTCAGGCAATGGAAAAAAACACAGACCATGCCCAGGTGGATGTGGAACAGGGTCTGGGACAGACGAGCAAGGCTGTGATTTTGGCACGTGCAGCCCGAAAGAAAAAGTGGTGGTGTCTGCTTATTTGTGTCATCATTGTCATTCTCGCAGTCTGTATTCCTGTTGGTATTTGGGCTTCGAATAACAATAGGAATTAGGGGAAAAAGTAAAGGGGGCAATTGTCAGGAATCACATTAATAGCACAGTAATAACAGTCGCTATAATCTTTATTTAATCAGTAATAGCAATAATATCAGTAATGTTGAGAGATAGGAATGAGAGAGAGTGTAGATTTTCGTATAATGATGGCAGGACAGATCAGAGGGTCATTTGCTTGCAACTTCATCAAATTTGTTGAATCGGTATTTGTGAGACTTTCAAATTGTGAATAAAAAATAAAAATGGATAAAAATGAAATATTTGCAAAAATACCAGCACTCGCTTCATAATTACTTATAGAGCACACTTGACGTGACGCAGTTGAATCCAAACAACTAGGAACAATCCTGGCATCACTTATCTTATTCATTCCATACTTTCCGTATTTTCCGTATTTCCCTTATTTTCCATGTTTCCCTTAATCTCTCCATCTTCAGTTTCTTCGTCGATTACCCCATTTTCTTTAATTTCTGTTTTTAGCTATTATTTCCTTAATTTTCCTATTTTCCTATTTTACTATTATTTCCTTGTTTTTTTCTTTTTTTTCCCACCATTGCACTCTCCTCTACTCCCAAGTAACCTTGTTAATCAATACTTGAACTATCCATCCAGAGACCATAGATCCCCCTTAGAAATAAAAATCCAAAAAAACTCATCAATGTCACATACAAAGCATTCACCAGCTTTTTCCATTCTGACACTCACCAACTGCACCCTCCGTTGGTTTTTTTTTTTTTTTTTTTTTTTTTTTTTTTTTTTTTTTTTCTTTTTTCCTACAAATTCAATCCATGATTACATAATAAGCATACTTCCACTCCACACTTCAGACTCAGTCTTTTTGTAAGTTCCCCATCCCCAAATTATGATCCGTCAGCTAACCAAAACCACCAAGATCACGTGACTTATACCCCCACACACGTGACTCACCCCCCCATTCCCACCTCTTAGTAAGCAATCACACCTCATACCTCTTAGGCCACATAAACTCAACACAGGAACACGCATGAGGGATGCAACCATGATAGGCTGATTGAGCAGTTCTAGATCAGAGCTGTTTCATCTTCACACAAATGCCCGAAACCACTCTAGGCACCAAGGCGCCCGTTCTGGGGCTGCCTCAGGAGGTGTTTGCCGAAATCTGCTCTTCTCTGGACGTGACGTCGCTCGAAAATCTCATTCTCGTGTGTCAGCAGTGGACCGAGTGGATGAAGGACGACTTTGTGTGGCGAACGTGTTTCCAGCGAGTTTTTGGAGTCTCCGAGGGCGAGTTTGGATGGATGGGCGGCGAATCGACGTCCTGGCGACGCGAATACTGCGACAGAATGCTCACTTTGTACCGATGGAGCCGAAAACGAGCAGCTGCTAATCGAACTTCCGTTTGCTACCGTCCTCGAGAAACAGTGACCAATATGCGCTGCTACTGGGACCACGGAATCGGGATGATTGCGTATCCGCATTCCGGATTGCTCACAGTCTTCGATCTGGCTACTTTGAAGGCACACAAACCGAGTATCCACATTGGAAGAAGTATGGGGCCTATAGTGGGACTCATCTGCTCTTCCATGAGTCCCTACGGGTTTCTACATGCCACAGACTCCAATCTGGACGTTCTTTTGCTCTCCAACAGCTGCAAAAAACGAGTCACCATGAAGTTTGCCACCTCCCAGGTCCATGAAGCTCCTATAGTCCAGTGTTGGATGACTCAGACAGCTTCGCCCAAGGTGTGCCAGGGTCCCGAAGGTAAAGTCGGTGCTCTCAGTATCGACAATTCTGGCTGGGTGGCAAACTGGGAACTTGGAGGGGGAAAACTGGTCGGTAAAATGCTGGTTCCCGTCTCTGACGTCACTACAGGACACACGGGGCTTGTTCTGGACCTGTTTAGTGACGGCAAAGACGTGTTTATTGTTGTTGGCCGGCCTGCGAGACAGCTGGTGGAAATTTACCGCTGGGACGGAGCTTCCCCGGAGGAGGTGCAGGAGGTAGATTCAGAGGACAACAAACCGGTCAAGTTGCCGCCAAATTTGACGCTGCTAACGACAATCGCCTCGAAAGTCGACCACTTGCAGTACCTCACGCAGTTTGACGAAAAGTCGGGCATGTACATCATCACTCTGGGCGGCATGAAGGTGTTTTCTGTGGATACAAAGACAGGCGATATGTCGACGTTGGAAATCCCGTCCGAAGGCGAAGACGGCATCTGTGTGATTGACGTGACCAACGGCTCGGCTCTCAAGCACGTGGCTGTGGCTACCCATCGAGGAGCCATCCATGTCTTCAATCTCAAGTCCTCGGATTACGTCTACACCATTGACATGAATCAGTACGGAAACGTGATTGCTGGCAGTGGCACGACGGTGAGCGACTCGCAGCAGGTGTCTATCGGTACTGTCGCCCTGAATTCCGCTGTTTTGGTGACAGTCACCGATTCGTCCATCATTTCTGTCTTTGACGTTCTCAGCGGGTCTCATCTGCGAACGTTTGTGCCAGAGTCTCACAGAGGCTTCAAGCAGAATCGCGACGCCTTTGGCACCAGATGGTCGCCCTTGTGTACAGATCTGTCGATTGATCCTGTTTCGACATCTCATAGAGGCGTCATGGCCTGTGGAGTGTGCATTGAGTCGTTTGAGCAGATTTTGCCGGACGGAAACTCGCGTCGCCAGGCCAAACGAAGCAGCAAAAAGAAGACCATTGCTCGCGGTCTGTCTCAGGCAGAAATGTTGTCCATTCAGCGAGCTGAAATCCACGATCAAATCAGCACCGGTGTTGAGAAGATCAAGGAGGACAAACAGGACGTGGAGAAACGAGAGAAGATTGTGCAAAAGTACAACGGAAGCCGCAGTGGCAGCATAGGTTCGTTTTCAGGAGGAGAACGGCTGTCTGAGGAAGAACAGCTCAAACTCGCGCTTCTCATGTCTCAGGATAACAATGTCATCCGAGAAGACGAAGAAGAAGCGTTAGCGAGAGCTCTTGAGGCGTCGTTACTGGAGGCTCAGTCGTCTGCTGGAAACGAGTCTTTCACCGAAGAGCCGTATGAGAATGGCGTTGAGGAGGACGAATACTACGATGATTACCAGGGAGACTACGAGGAGGACGATGAGGATCTGAAGTATGCTCTGGAGTTGTCTCTAGCCGAGGAGGCGTCTAGAAATGAGCAGTGATGGAGATAGACGACAAGATGATCGAATATAATAGAATAGATATTGTACATTTAGAAGTAATGGATGTGGTTCTATCAGTTTCAACACTCTTACAGGTGTACTTGTAACTACAGGTCATTACTCATAAGTTTCAAGTATCTACAGTACATACACAAAGTCATAAGTCATAAGTCATTAATAAATATACAATGTCTAAACCGAATCCCTCTTTAGGGACCTCAATCCCACCCTCAGTCTGACCAGCTTGAGAATGACCAAACTCACCAGTCGATAGACCACCAAACACACAGCAGCAGCTCCCAGGTAGACCTTGGTGTGGTTTTTGAATCCATAGGTCTCCAGCACCTGAGTTCCGTTGGTAAAGATGCAGTTTCCTGCAGCATCATACCCACCTGTATCTGGAGTACAGTGGAAGGGTACGTCTTTGAATGCCATAACTAACAGACTCTGACACACGTACTTCAACGGAGAAATGTAGTTGAGACCCTTGAAGAAGCCAGGCATCTGTAGAGACAGCAGACCTGCCATGAACATTCCCACAGAGAGAATGACAGACACCACGTTGAGAGCAAAGCCAGTGTGGCTGAAAAGAGTGTTGAAGACAATACCGATACTTTCTCCGGTGTTGATGACGACAAAACTGAGATAGAACGCTGCAAAGAAGAAATCTGCCGTTCTCGGAAACCCTGGAGGAAGAACAACAATGATACAGAAGACCATAGCTGAGACGACTTCAAAGGGGATCTCCAGAGTTGTGTAAACTGCGAAAAACGGCAGAACTCCGTACAGTCCGTCGTCTTGTTCTCTGTAGAACACGTCTCGTTCAAACGGATAAGACGCCATGTTGTTGAGGACTCCTACAAAGTACAGAGACAGGACCTGTTGAACCAGACCGAATCTGTTGAAGATACCAATGTAGGACGATCTCAGGGGTGTGAAGAAGAGCACCAGCACAACTCCAATACCCACAGGTTGCGTCAGACGAGCAATGTACACTTGTGGAGAACGAGACAGGGCAATAGTGCCTCGTTGAAGGAGAATGAAGTAGGCAGTTTGAAACGAGGCTGGTTTTCGAGGCACGAGGGTCTTTGGATCGAAAGAAGGGGTGTTTTCGCGCACCAGACCAGCGTTGAAGTGCTGTTTTTCCACCCTGGCCCATTCGCTCAGCAGCTTGTCGACTCGTTCTCGATCTTCGTCTTCCTTCCACTGCATCTGCAGATTCACAGAGACAAGGTCGAGCACGTGATCTGCCGGATTGGTGAGGTCAGGACAAGGATAGCCGAGGTCCGTGAAATACTGGACCATGTTTTTCGCTTGCCCATCGTAGGCCACGTGACCTCCTTTACTCAACAGAAGCACGCTTCCAAACTGGCCAAACAAATCACTTCGAGGCTGGTGGATGGTGCAGATGACAGTTTTGCCTTCCTGGGCGAGTGTCTGGAGTACCTGCAGAATACTTCCCGCAGTGAAAGAGTCTAGACCGGAGGTAGGTTCGTCGAGAAGCAGGATATCCGGATTAGACAGTAACTGGACACAGATCGAAACACGTCGTTTTTCTCCTCCAGAAATACCCTTGACGTTTTCGTCTCCAATGAGCGTATCCTGGCAATCCTTGAGTCCCATCTTGAGAATCAGTTCATCTGCTCGTCTTCGTTTCATCTCTCTAGTGAGATTATCAGGAAGACGAAGGTAAGCTGAGAAATAGAGAGTTTCTCTGACAGTCAAAGTGCTTAGTAATCCATCATCTTCCTGGGTCACAAACGAACACAGAGCTCCCAGATTGCCTATTCCGATACTTGTCGAGTTCAAAAAGATATCTCCAGATGCAGTGTACTTTTGGGTCAGTGTAGAATTGAGTCTGTTGGCCATGAGGTTCAAAAGCGACGATTTTCCCGATCCCGAGGGTCCCAGAATCGCTGAAATCGACCCTGGGCGGAAAATGGCGTTGATTCCGTCCAAAATCGGCTTTTCTTTGGCTCGCAGTTTCGTCACTGACAGCTTCAGGTCACTCACAGCGACAGTCAAGGGCGGATTTCTGTTCACTGAAGCCACAGTGCTGACTTTCTCGGCCACCTCGGGCTTCTCAGCCTTGTTCTTGTCTGCCTTGAGGTTCTTTCCTACTCCCACATCGACCCTGATGATTGTCAGAAGCAGCCAACTGAGGAGAAAAAAGACAATGAGCCAGCAAAGCAGCACGATTGTAGGAATCACGAGAAAGTCACGTGGAAACCCGACAGATTCGAGGAAATTCTCGCCAATGTAGTCCTTACAAAGAGGATCTTCGGCTGTCTTGGTTCCATAAGGACAGTCTCCGAAAAAGTTCATAAACTGGTTGTTCAACAAAGCAGACAAGCCGTAGAAGACGTATGTGATCCACTTGGTCCATCGAATGTACACCTTCATGTGCACTGGATTGGCAAAGAAACCAGAAGCCATACTTTGCAGAGTGAACATGAGATTAGCCACCAGTGACGCAATTGTATAGTCACGTGATAGAGCTGCACACACCATACTGAAGTTCATGGAGATGTGATGAGTCAGCAGAATCTGGGCGAAAAAAATGAAAAAGTACTTTGCTCCATCGGTTCGGAATCCAAACAGAAAATATGTGAGCACAGAGAAGATCAGAGGAACAATCAGATCTTCGGTGAACAATTTCGCCATTCTTCGAGCAATCAGAAAACCAAAAACTGAAGCACAGCCCTCATTGTGTTCTCTGTCGAATACAGCCAAATCGGTGGCACATAGACGATACGTCTCGTACAAAAGCATCAGATATCCCTGAAGAGACAGAGCAATGTATGCTGCACCTTCCATGGACCGTATACCTGCCAAATCGGGTTTCATGCGCAGAAAAACAAGGCCACAAATGAGACCCATGAGAACAGCTTCAACAGTGAGGCCAATGATACCCAGCTTGTCTCTATACATGATGAGCCAGGTTCGACGCACTTGGACATCGATTTCTCGAGTCAGAGGAGCTGAACTGAAAAGTGCAGTTTTGAACGAGTTTCCAAAAAGTCGAGTTTGCAAATTATTGGCAGAAGACGACTTTGAAGCTGTCCCTGAGACGTCGGAAATGCCGGTCTCGATTTTGAACGCATTGTACTTGTCGACAAACTCGTTTATGCGCTTGAAACTCTCCTCCTCGTCTTCTTCAGACCGAGTATCAACTGCAGCGATATCAATCAGATAATCAGCAGGATTCACGTCACGTGGACAATCATAGCCAAGAGAAGAGAACCAGTTGATGCTCTCCTTGGTGCCGCCAGAATACACCTGGAGACCTCGTGATAGGATAGTCACGTGATCAAACAGAAAGAAAATGTCGCTTCGTGGCTGGTGGATGCTCATGATCAGCGTTCGGCCGGACAAACTGAGGTTTTTCATCGTCTTGACCAAATCAAACGCCGAATTGGCGTCCAAGCCGGTAGTGGGTTCATCGAGGAACAAAACCGACGGATTACTAAGCATCTGAATGCCGATACTCAGGCGTCTCTTTTCTCCTCCTGACAGTCCTCTGTGGATCGAGTTTCCCACCATTGTGTCTGCGCATTCTTTGAGGTTCAGTTCTCGGATCACCTCTTCCACCAGCGCTGTGCGTTGCTGTTTGTTGATGCTTTTGTCGAGACGCAGACCTGCTGCGAAATTGAGAGTCTCTCGACACGTGAGATTGGGCGACAAAATGTCCTGTTGGATGACGTAAGCGTGTGACACGTGGTCGATACTTTTCCCGTCGAACAGCGTTTCTCCTTCGACCGTGAGATTGCCTCCAGACATTCGGGATGCCATCATGTTGAGGAGCGAGGTTTTTCCAGACCCCGAGCCTCCCAAAATCGCCATGATTGATCCCGCAGGAATGTCCAGCGAGATGTTGGACAGGATATCTCTTGCCTGAGAAGTAGACGAGTTGTCCTTCTTTTCAGCTGAGTTTTTCCCGTTTTTTGTGCCATTTTTTGTGCCTGTTTTGTCACCTATCACACCTTCCTCTTCAGTCGTTGTCACACCTCCATCTTCAGCCGTTTTTGTGTCGTTTTTCTTCCCCCTCTTCCTCCTCCTGAGGCCCAAAAACCCGCCCTTTTCCTCCTCGGCTTTGACCGTCACACTGAGTCCTCGCACTGCAATAGACACCGGGTTGACGCTCTGAAACGACAGCTCATTGTGGGACGTCCGCGAGACCTGCGTCGACACTGTTTTTTCCATGGTCGCAGTGGAGTGGCAAGACGAAGGAAAAAGTGTCCAAGTGTCCAGCTGTGCTCTTGGCGACGTACAATAGTGGTGTTGTTGCACTGCTTTCTGTCTCTCTTGTCTTGACACTATCTGCCGGGTCCAAAAATTAAGGCCTAAAAAATAAAGTTGCTCGTATTTTTGGGACAACGAGACAAGAGGCGGAGTCACAATGAATGAAAATGGGGGAAAAAAAAGAGGCAACAAAATAGAACAAAAACTAAACAAAAAATGGGGTAGACTTAGAAAAAGCAGCTTATGTAAGCTTACGTAATCACATACCCCTAACCTACACAATCACACAGATACCTCACGTCTTTTTGTCCTCTCCCCTGTCTTCATTGCTGCTTGGTAATACGAGCTGAGACTAAAACAGTCCTCAAGCGGTTACAGGGTGGGTTCTTTGTTAGCGCAAGATCGGAGATAAAAATACGAGCACATAAGGCATGCCTACGCGAGACGTGGGAGGTATGACGTATGACGTCATTGATTATGTAAGCAGATTTAGAAGGGAAAAACACGTGTTTATTCAAATGTCTGCTATCATTGCCAGTGGCGTTGTCTCATTAGCCGTTTTGTTAGTGTGTGCTATGGTTGTAGGAGTAAGAATAATGAGGAAAATTCTATAATTGAGTAAATCTAGGAGAACTCAGGAAATGATGAATTTGAGGCTACAATTTTCGAGAAGATAGACCTTGTGATACTTGTAGTACTGTACCTACTATAGTTTTTGTTGCCATTAGCGTGTCGAATTGAGCTGCATTTAAAAGATATAAACAAGTCAACGGGTTCTACTTTAGATCAATTTCAGAAAGTCTACGCTTGTCGTTCATTAATGACGTATTCAACGGTTCATACTGATATTCATTTAGTACAAGTACTTTTCATCTCATTGTAAGGTACAGCTACACAGTCACCTCAGAAACAGTAAAACAAAAGCCGTATTTCCTCGCTTGAGCAGCTAGAGATCCAGGAGAGATTGTCTTGGGAACCCTCATGAAGACTGTCTCCTTGGTGGAGGAATAATGCACCTTCTTCTGGAACTGTTCAATTGAAACATCGAGGTTTCTGAGACACACCAGAGCCAGTAAATTCGCCACCAGAGTAGCAACGATTCTCGTATACTCAGATCCATAGGAGATTCCAGCGTACTTTTTCAACAGCTGTCCGTTGGGGAGTAGAATCGGAGTATGAATGAAGTAATGTCTGACCAAACTCCAGCTTTTTTTTGCCGATGCTTTTTCAAAAAGAGACCACGACTCGATAATATCAAAGACTGTGTGTAGAACCTCGGAAGAAACGCTCGAGTAGAAGTTTGTGAGTTTCATTTCCAGAATGTGGTTCTTTTTATCGCATGAGAGAAGCTCTTTGATTTCAGTCTTATTTGTCACATTTCTGAATATAGGCAAGTCCAGCGATTCGAGTTGTTCATTCAGAGACGTACTGAATCTCTTCTCCAACAACGTCATCATCAGAGGATAATTCCAGAGTGAACCACTGTCATTTCTGATATCGCATGGAGGTGTGAGAACATGTTTTGGATGCCACGGTTTCTTGGACCACGAATGAAACGTTCGAGTTGCCTGGATGATGAGCTCTGTCTGGCCTTCAATTGAGCTGTTTTCTCGCATAAATGGCAGTCCTGTTGACTCTGAGTGGTTCATAGTACTCAGAATCAATGGAAACTTGTGTTTTCCAGACATGACAGTACAAGCTTGTTGAAGAGGACTCAGTTCCGATTTGATGAGGTCCACGACGTCAGCATGGTGACACAAACAGGGCTTTTCACTGTATCTGCGAGATTCTCTCCATGTTTGAAACTGCAGAATCGACAGAATACGAAGTTGAGCTCCTCCCTCAAAAGTATAAGGCTCGTTGAAAGAGACTGTTCGAAGAGACTTGTTCGGGGTGATGTACCACTGTGAGGTTTGGTGATCCGCTGAAGGAGTGAGATTAGCAGTAATTGGTTCCCACGGAATGTTCAATTCTTTGTATCTTTCCAACTGGACCTGAGACAAGGTGCGTTTCTGAGGTGTAGTACGAATTTGCACAAACTGACGAATTTCCTCAGATGACGCTTCAGACATGATGTTTGCATGTAATTCATTGGAACGGTGTAGGTGGCGTACTTCACTTCAGATACTAGTCTGCTACTTCTTAGCTGCCTGCTAGTTTAGTTCAATTGCAACTTTGTCACATGCTGTTTGGTTTTGTCTCACCTAGCTGGCAAAAGAGTATTTAAATGAAGACTCTCGTCATCTGTCACATTTCCAGGTTAAAGAGTTCTCACATAATTGACCTAATTTCACTTGTACCTACCTATCTTCACATTCGTCATTGTCGAATACAAGTACAAGTACACTGTGCCAGACTTATAGGTAATTACTTGTAATACAAGTGGGTGGATTAGAATATGTCAGGCTTTTAATATTAGATCACTAATTATATCGGTAAGATATAGTCACCCAACTCGTTGGTAGACGCATTTTATGAAGTCCTCAGAATCAACTCGATCGTGGTATCAAAATGATGATAAGAAGGAGCCCAATATAGCTGAAGTTGTCCTAAATGAGTAGTGCTACTAGATCGAGATATATTTGATTCCTGGTTATACAGCCGAATTAAGCTATGGTCGAATTAAAAGCGATTTTTGGATACCTCAGAATTGATCCGTTGGTGGTATCAAAATGATCAGCCGAGTGAGCTGACTTTAATGATCGTAGTTCAAGACAAGCTGTGCTTCTGTGTCGACATTTATTCGGTTTTTTAGCGAAACAGTCAAATTAGACTATAGCCAAAAAATGGAAAAAAAACCAAAACCTCATAATTAAACCGTTGGTGGTATCAAAATGATCAGAAGAAGCTGTTGGGCTCAATAGTAGTGGTCCAAGATGAGTGGTGCTTCTGAATATTCATCTAATCGCGTTCTAGTGATTCATCCTGATTAAGCTATAACACAAAAACAAAAGAAAAAGTATAAGCACAAACAGTAAATGGGATAAGTATAACAAAAAAAAAAGTATAGTTGTAAATGGGATAAGTATAACAAAAATAACAAAAAGAATTACAAGCTGTAGTTTTTTGAAAGCTCAGATTTGACTCTTACAAGTAGTGGTACTCGTACCAAAATAACCAGAAAAGGAAAACGAGATGAATGGTAATAGTTTCAGGTAAGTGGCGCTTCTGGATCTTCTGTTAAAAACACTTCTAGCATTACAGCCAAATTAAGCTAAAATCAACTGATATTAATTATAGAAGTTCAAGACTTCAGAAATGACTCGTTGGAGCTATCAAAATGATCAGAATGGGGAATCAAATCTAGTGGTAGCCGTGAAAAATGAGTCGCGTTATTGGAGCTTTAGTTATTCAATCTCAAGTAGTACATTCAATTTAAGCTATAGAGAATTCAAAACTTCAAGTATTTACTGTAGTTATTGATAACCATACTTAGTCTTCAAGTAACTTACTTATACTTCAAAGCACGACAGAAATCCGATTTTCACTGACAGCAAGTGGATCATATTATAGGAGCAATTCTGAAGTGATCGTGAGTTTCCGAAGTCAGTTTTTACATCTTCTTGTAGCACATCTACCAAATACTTATGTTCTTAGCCTTCCAAAAATGCCATTCAATACCCCTTCTAAGTCCACGACTCCACTAGATACCTGTGAGAGAACTTCCAGTTTTCGTTGTTCTCAAACAGCTTTCCCACCACTCTCTTGAACTCGAGCTTGTCTCGATCTTCACATACCTTGTCCAGGTAGTCTCTCGTGTACCTCCAAACACCCAGTTTACCCTCAGATAAACCAACCAGACAAACGTCTTTATCGAAACCGAAAAACTGCGAGATTTCTCGTTTCTGGAGATCAATCACGTGAGCGAGATTCTGGTCGATGTTAGTATACACCAGTCCGTATCTGGGATACCTCAAATCCTGACAAATTTCATAACCAGCTCCAGGTGTCATGGTAGTTGGGCTTCCCATCTCGCGAGTCACGTGGGCGACCTGAATATCGACACATTCGTCAATAACTGCTTTGTAGACATGTCCATTGAACATGAGCAGTCCTTCCTGAGGAACTGGACAGTAGTTGAAGTTCAGAGGAGTCAGTGTTCCTCCTGGAACAAGATAATACGTGGTAGGAGCGTCCATGCCAGTGACGAATACAAAAGCAATGTTGTCGATGAGTTGCAAGTGATGCATGTTCATTCCCTTCCTTCTGTCAACCACAGTGGTATGAAGCACTCCATCACTGAACATGGTATAGAGAGTCACAGCATCAGAGCCTGTGTTCCATTCGAGAAGACCTTCACCCAAAGAATTGAACTTGTAGCCGACTTGAAAGTGGTCAGTGAACAGGCGGCGTTTATGTGTGGTGTTGAGTCCTGAAGAAGTCACTGGTTCGGTGTTTTTCGTGAGGTCTAAAACCTCGGCTTGTCCGCCATCTTCTCTCCCTCCGGCGATTCCATTGTCACAGCAATTCCATTCGGAATTCCACTGACGGCTCAAATCACCTTGTAGAGCTTTGAAGTCTTGCGGAAGCGGCTGATTCACGTGTTTGGTGAGTTGAACGCGAGTGAAGAGGTCATCTGACACGGTTTCCTCGTAGTTTTCTGCAAAATTACTCCAATCGTTCCACTGACTCAGATTCAGTCTGGCATATGGACTTTTGATGAACAGGTGGCGTATAGCAGACAGAGCTGTGTGGTTGTCCTTGCATGTTTCAGCTAGAGAAACGGTATCTTCTTGTGACAAGTGTGAACACACCTCGAGGAGTAGTTCTTGGGGTAACATGACTTAGAAGTGAAGACTGTCACAAAGAAGAGTTATCTACAGATGTCCATGTGCGGCACTGATGACTCAGAAATACGAGCTCTTGGCGTTGAAGCGGCTGAGGATGTGTGGGGGAGTTGGAGTTATCGTGGGTTCGATTTGGAGGTGGGTTTTAAGAAATTAAAGAATAATCGAAAAGGAATTTAAAGGAAAAAGAATTTACAAGTACTTGTACAAGTAGAGTGATTCACTGAAGACCAAAGGACAAATGGAAAGACTCGAAAACATGAAATCGGATTAATCACAGTGAACCAACAATGAAATCAAATGGGAAATATAAAAACACTAGAAAAAATCGGACAAAATCAGAAAATCAGAACAAATGACGTTGTAAACAGAATAGTAATGAATATAAAGGGTCAAACAAGGTCATGACTAATTCAAGAAAGAGCATGAAGATCAGCAGAAAAATGCGAAAGGCTCAAAACAGCTCGCTGCGTGTGACTAATTAACAGACTCAGCCACCCTGACTAATCAGACTAGGAATATGGAAGCAATTGACCTGTACGAAATCACTGAAAATGACGTAAACTGGTCCAGGGTTCAAACCCCTGCTCCGCCCTTTATTCTGTAATGCATCTTAGAATAAAAAAACAGAAAAATGGCCCACTTCATCTTCAGTCTACAGGGTTCATATTAAGATACTTTCCTCATACCTTATTCCCTAGAGCTGTAGTTCTCCCTTCAAATCGACACACCACCTTCCCCGTTCACACTCCGCCATGTCGCCGATGAGATTTTCACTTATTTTATTTATTTTATTATTATTTATCACTTTTCTATACATTGACGCACTCTTAGTTCGCCTTGTGACAGTTTGACGCGTCACACAATCGAACCTAATCTGATGAGGGGTGGATCAGAATGTATTTGTAATTAGATTAACATTATTTCAGTGATAGATCTATAGGACACTCTTAGAAGCTGAACCTGTTATCGTTATCATAAAGCACTCTTTCAATCACACGTCTTTCTCATACATTATTTACCCTTGTTTCCTCAATCCATCTTCCACTGTATGGCGCAAGTTGATCAGCTGATATGCACCACTAGCGTAACGGCAGTGTCAGGGGACACAGAACGATACAGTAGTTCTACAGATACTATTATCAGTTGTTAAATGACACGTCTGTCTTTGTCTGTCTTTTTATATTTCTCATCCACCTTTCCCACTTCTCTCATTTACGCTTTTTCTTTCACTCCTCTTATCTCACGTGTGGCAATCTTTTATCTTAACTCTTATTTCTAATCCAGCCGCATGAAAAACATCTCCTCTCTGCACACTCAGCATGGACCATCTGGGACGATATGACGTGACCGGAAACAAGCCAAAGACCCCAGAAACGCCGCAGAACGACACAGACCCGGATTCCCGGCTCGTGCGCTTCCAGGTGACACAGAAACCCCCCAAACAAACTGCCCCCAAAACCTTGTCCTCCCACGATGTCTTGGAACGAGCAGCTTACGCAGCTTTGGCAGTAGGCACTCGAAGAGCCGTGAAGAACTCCCAGGCCGACAACAAAAAAGACCTGCTCTTGATCCCCAGTCCTGCGTTTACCGCTAGAAACTCTCCTCAAGCCTCCAGAAGTGTTTCCCCAAATGTTCAGACAACAGGTGCTTCAGCAACTACCCAGACGTCTAGAAACGTGTCTCCAAACCCCCAGACGTCTAGAAACGTTTCTCCGAACCCTCTCACCTCTCCCAAGCCTTCCATCAGACAACCGTCTCCCAAACCCGGCTCAAAGAGCTCATCTGAGAACAAATCAGCTGGCAGAATTTCCTTCAGTCTGCCTGATGCCGAAACGTACTCGTGGAAACACCCCGAGTACGCGTTCACTCGTCACTCGAGAACGTTTCTGTGTGGCTACGATACCCACAGCTACTCGCAGAACGCCATGGACTGGCTGCTCGGAGAACTGGTAGAAGACGGAGACGAAGTAGTGGCGCTTCAGGCTGTAGACACAGACGAGCGGGAAAAGGCGGAGAAAACGCTCAATTCGCTCGTCGAACAAAGCCTCGTTCAGGACGGGAAAAAAATCTCAATTGTCCTGGAATACGCCATTGGCAAGTTCCAGCAGGTTCTCGAACGCACAATCGACATCTACGAACCCAGTATTCTCGTGGTGGGCACCAAAGGACGCAAAAAAGTCGGCTTTCAGGGTCTGCTCCCCGGTTCAATTTCGCAGTACTGCTTGCAACACTCTCCCATTCCGGTGATTGTGGTAAAACCGCACCAGAAACGAGCCAAAACTCGAGCCAAACGAACCACAAAGAATAAGAGAGCGTACATGGAGGTGCTACAGGGAGGAGGCGAGTGTTTCAAAGAAGGAGGAGACTGGGTGATATACAATGAGGCCGCCACTATTTCGGACATAGGAACACGCCAGGCCCCAGTCATGCCCTCGGGATGGAACCAGGGCTACGAAGATGTCAGATTGGATAGAAGGGAGAGAAGAAACTCGCTGTAGAAGACACGACAAGACCAGACGACAAGACCATAACTAATATGTACATATCAATACTAATGAAACTGATGGAGGGGTTACTTGTACTCGTAGGTAAACATCACTGTAGTAACAGAAGGGGGCTATCTGTGATGTTCTTCTGTCAAGCCGAGGCATATAACAAAGTACGATACATTATTTCATCTATAATACCACACATTTGATGCACTTGTGTGCTTTTGAGAGTTGTTTTTGGAGAGTGTTCTAAGTATGATTATGTAATCAGCTTATGTAATGCTTATGTAAGCTAGTGTATTCTCAAGATACTCATAACCGTTTTTCATCCTAGTGAGATTCGTTTAGCCCATGACTTCCTGTAGAGTACCAGTAGGAAATGAATAACAAGTGTCAGACTCTTTTTCACATTTTTATGGGAACGGGTGAATATGTAATCGTACAAAGTGTGATTACGTAATCGCTTGAATAGCTTATGTAAGCGGCTTACGTAATATTATTATTAGGCAGTATGGTGAAGACCAACAAGTCTCCACGAGCCGGTAGTAAGTCATATTATTGAGTAAACGCATATAAATAGGGGCTCCAATATACTGCTCATACCAGCTGAGCACTCAAAGGAGTATGGTATTCCATTGTCGTTTTATGTAATCTGCTTATATAAGCTGATTATGTAATGATTATGTAATGATTATGTAAGCATGGATGTGTGAATTTTGAATGGACAAAGAAAACAAAAAAAACAACAGGTAGCTAAAGATATTGCAGTTGAGTCGATATTTGAATCCCAGAGAGCTCGTAATTCGTAGAGCTCTTGTATTCTAGCTTGCCAAGAGACTCAATAGCTACTTCTATCTCACTTTCAGGCTATCTGAAGACTGGTACGACTAAGCAAAAATAGCTATGTGGTGGATTACAAGAATAAAGAGTTCACCATTTGTCTTTACAGAATTCACACTATCGATTGAAATGACTCTCATGTTTCCAGCCACTATCATTCCTAAAGCAGATAATATGTTCTGTCACATTTCAATGAGTTGTTCAGATTTTAGTTAAGGAAATATGTGATGTCTCAAGGTGAGTCTAATTCACTTGGCTTTTTAAGAAACCATAGTTTACAAAATGTACATCTCCATATTGTGGGATAGAGATGAAAAATTACATTCAATACAATGAAGAATGGTTGGGTTTCACTTTCAGCAAAATCTACTGTCTCTTCCTTTCAATTTTCCTTCAATTTTCACCAATTTTTCTTATATCTGATTCAACTTAAAATAATTTTAGTTAATTAATCTCCATGCATTAATCCACCATCGAACCTTACTAATTCTCACTTCTCCACCACCACCATGTCTGGGCAAAAACGAGACATTGCGGCGATTCTGGCGGGAGCCGCGGAGTACCAGGGCGTCAAAAAGAAGGCTGTGGAAAATTCAGCTGAAAAAAGCGACAATAGCACAAACAGCAAGCCTGAGTCTCAGCCACAACCTCCTAGATCAACTACACCTCCTCCGAAACCTGTGGCTGCTCAAATCAGTCCTCTGAGGAAACGAGTGCCTCCCGCGATTCCACAGCCGCGAATCGTGCGTCCAGCGGGGTACAAAGAGCCCTCAGAGACAAGTACCGGTTCTGTGGCGACTTCTACAACTACATCTACATCTGCACCAGTATCTCGACTGCCTCCTCCAGTTGCGTTGTCAAATTCATCGAGACAGAATAACAATGACACGTCATTGGAAACGTCGATTTTGCAGGCACGTGAAAACATCAAACGGGCCGAGGCAGCAGCTGTAGCCGAACCCACGGCTCCTGTGGTTTCTCGGCAACGCAGAATCCCGGCTATTCTCGTCAACAAGAACCAGAGGGGCAATAAAGTGCTGGATTACATCAAGGACGTGCCGTGGGAGTACGGAGCCGGCGATATGGTTGCTGACTACGTCACTGGCTCGACTTCGTGTGTCTTGTTCTTGTCCATCAAGTACCACTCCATTAAGCCAGAGTACATTTACCGCAAGATTGCAAAGCTGCAGAAACAGCAGTTTGATCTCAAAGTGCTGCTGGTGATAATCGACAAGGAGAACCACGAGGCTGCGATTCGAGAACTCACCAGAGCGTCCATGAGACACGATCTGGCGATTCTAGTAGCCTGGAGCAACGAGGACTGTGGAAACTACATTAGCAAGCTCAAGAGTCTGGAAACAGCGACCGTGAAGCTCATTGAGGGCAGCAAGAGCAAGGACTACAGTGCCAGACTGGCAGATGTGCTGAGTAACGTGAAACTGAACAAGAGCGACGCTCTGAATATCAGTACGACTTACAAGAGTCTGAAGGCGGCGATTTTGGATGATTCGGAGCGGATTTCGGAGATTAACGGTTTTGGACCGACTAAAGTGAAGCGGTGGACACAGACGATCAGAGATCCGTTCATTTACAAGCCGACGGCGGAGTAGGATATGAAGAGGTAATTTATTTATGCATACAGGTCATGGAGTTGATACTTGTAGTTTTCAAACTTGACAGACTGTGTACTTGTAGACTGTTGCTGTCTTGAGTCGCTTACAGTACTCGTAGTACAACTGGAGTATCCTGAACAGAGAAGAGTTCGTGACTTAAACAAAATATCGAGACTTGAAAGCAGACAAAACTGAAGAGAGAAAAAAGAGAAAACAAAGAGAAAACCGAGAGAAAAAAGATTTATATATATTGACACAGGACTCTCTGACACTACAGCTACAGTGAACATCGTTTCAACTAAATCGATAACCAATAGATTAACAATACCTCTGACAGGACCAGCCTTATTGAGTGTCTTACAGAAGAAAACTTCCATTCTCACTCCTCCCTTCCATATCTCTTCAACCTCCTCCACTTGTGAGCCATGGCTAAAGCTCTCGATCTTCGTGACCACTCGACATGGTGAGGCACCTCTGGAACAGGTCGCACAGGAACCAGAAAAGGGCGTATTTCTGGAGGAATACTGAATTGTGCTGTCATAGCGTGTGTGGATTAGAAGAGCTTGAAGTAAAAAGCGGACCAACGAAAGTCCTCTTGTACTCTTATATGATCCATCAAGTCCATTTCCTCCACTCATTTGATTACATGCATGCCTCATACATGAGAGGAGGTTACAACTGTGGTTATAGGTATAACATCTGAAACTTATGACTATAGTATTGGTACAAGTACTGTACTTGCACGGTACAGTAGCACCATTAGAGCTATGAAACAGTCTTATAGCTCCTATGGTACCTCCTAATACCAGTAGTTATATCCTCACTCTTGTTTAATGAGATTTCTCTCTATTCCATGCAAAGTGCACATGTCAAAATAATATTCCTTCTTCTTTCAGTGGCAATAGAAACAACCCCAATAACGCTCTTATTGCCCACACCAATCTTGCCTCATCTCAGGTCTCATAATTCCTGACGTCTATCAACACATCTCTAAAAAACCCAAGACTATAAATATTAACTATATGGGTCAAAAAAGTATCAGATAGGATATTGAAATTCCAAGGTAATGATCACGTTCTTCTCATTTTCCAATTTTCATCAATTTCTAGCATTCATTTTGCGCCTCCTTCTAGTAGCTTACTAATCACACTGCCTCACCACTTTAAGTTCGTGGGTTCGAATCTTGCCAGTGTCGATATTCCCCTGCATTAAGTTAAAGTCCTACACCTCAGGCTGTCTGCAAGTACACCCAAGGCTGAGATCCAGATCAACCACCACACAATACCACAATGGCGGAACAGACACAAAGTGAGTATTGCAATCTGACGGCTACAAACAACCCTTGCCCTTCAATTTACCTAACCCAGTCGACCTCAACACCCTGTCAATTCCCCAGCTGGGCGAAATCAAACAGAAGCTGATGCAGGAGGTGGAGTTTCTCAACTCGTCGTTCCAGAAGCTCATTGAGGCCAAGCGCAAGTTCCAGGACTGCCAGGAGTCCGTGCGGGGCGTGGCCGCCGAGAAGGACGACACAGAGCTCATGGTGCCGTTGTCTTCGTCTCTCTATGTGCCTGGACGAATGAAGAACGTGGGCAAGTTCATGGTGGACGTGGGAACAGGCTACTACGTGGAAAAAGACGCCGATGGAGCGATTGCGCATTACCAGAAGAAGGTGATGACTCTGGAGAAGAATCTTGGCGATCTCACTGCCGTGGCCGAACAGAAGGGAAAGAATCTGGAAGCCATTGACCAGATCATGCGTCAGAAGATTGGAGAAGAGATGAAGAAGAAGCAGGCCCAGCAGGCAGAGTAGGTATAGAGCATTAAAATATGGTAATGGTTTGATTGAGGTGGAGGTGTAGAAGACACTTCACATTACAAAGTGTATGTACTATATGTAGGAATGGTTATCAGGAGAGGGCGTTATACCAGTCAAATTCAAGCAGTATTCCAATGTCGTACAGAAGTGTCCAAATGTTCATGTACTAGAGAAGAGCTCTTCTAAGGACTATTTCAAATTGACCGTAGATAAACATCTTAGTTGATACGGTACTATACTATGGCTTGAAGAAGTATAGCTCTCTGAGTAAGAAAGGGATGAATCAGAACCAAGAAGCTAGTAATTGAAGTTCCTGTCACGTTACCTACAGCATAGTAGTATTTGTGATTCTTTGAGTCCTCTCTGTGCAATGTATCACCAATCTCAGAACTGTGGCATTTACTTCTATCGGAAACTCGAAAAAAGATAGGTGACCATCAGAATTACAGATTATCAGCTTATAGTGGAAATCAATATAGTAATCAGTGCTCAATGTTTCTCCCTTCACTTCGAATGAAGTATTTTTGTGTTCTTCTATGAGATGGCTTCAAAATCACCAAAACGAAGCGTTACTGGTATCAAACTGACCGTTGGAGCTCGACAAATACAACTGTATAGCTCTCTAGCTTCTATCCCTCTCCAGTCTTGAGATAATCCCTTTTTTCGCGTTCCCTCAAATTAAGCTATAGGCAATTTCCAGTCTTTTTTTTTGTCTAATCACTTGAACGTATCCATACACTTGTTACTTCTATATACAAGTCCAATCCCCGTTCTTCTCTCTATTTATCATTCTTTGTATCATACTGGATAGTGACAGGACCGTCGTTCACCAGAGCCACGTCCATCATAGCGCCAAAAACACCGTCTTTGACAGTTTTTCCCTCGGGAAGAGCAGCCTGGATCTTTGCAAGCACCTGATCGTACAGCTCCTTGGCTTGAGGACCCTTGGCGGCGTTGTGGAAGTCCGGTTTCTGGCCCTTCTTGACTTTGGCAAACAGAGTGAACTGACTGACACAGAGAATGTCGCCCTGGACGTCCAGAACCGACTGTTTCCATTGCTGCGTGCCGTCTACAGAAGGCCACAGTTTGGTCTTGACGATTTTGTTGGCCACTTTTTCCACGTCTTCGGCAGTGTCTTCGTGGCCTACTCCAATGAGAACTACCAAGCCGTGGGAGATCCTAGGTTAGTGGAAGCGATGGTGGAAGCGAGGGCGGACAGAATGAACGTCCGAGCGGACCCATGAGCTGTTACCTGAGCAATTAACGAGACCCAAACGATCTGCTGATAAGTCACAAACGAGGTGTCTGCTCTCAGTAAAGTACTGATACTCCATCTTGGTAAAGTCGTTCAGTTCGAGACCTGGGAGTGTAACATTAATGGAGGACAATATGATGACACCTTTGTATCATCTGCTTCAGATTTGTCACGTTTTATCTCCTCTATCACAGTCATCTGATGCATCACTTCGTTGTATCAGATGCATCAATGCATAGTCACAGGGAATTCCTCACTGGTTCAAATCCACCGATCTCCTCGTTTCGTACTCACTGGCTGACAATCTTCGAATCCACGGTCACCGATCCGCTTTTCGCGCGCTGAATGACGGCTCTCATTGTCGTGTGGTGTGACTGATGAAGACAGATCAAGTGCGTGTGATCTCATGCAAGGTTAACGTAATCGGAGAGTGGGGGGAGGTGTTGGAAAAAAACAAATCGAAGAAAGAAAAAAAAATACAAAGAAAGAAAGAAAGAAAAAGAACTACTAGACAGTGATATCACGTGAGAGACTTTTTAATGAGATTTCATGGTTTTTCGGCGGTTTCAGAGTGGTCATTTTCTCATAAACATGGAAGGTTCTATTCAACTATATCCGAAGACATTACAAGTATTTTTGATAGCTTAATTTCACATTGAGAGTACACTTAACAAATAGTTGAAACGACGAGTCACTCATAAACTGGACCGTTTAGTGAGAAAAAAGACAGACATTTCTTTGAGAGACACTTCTACTATCCTTTAACACACCATAACAAGATCTTCGTGTTCCGTGTTTATTTGTGTGTTATTGGCATTGTTTAATACACTGTGTTGTAAGCATAACTCTTTCATCTACAGCCCACTTCCTCTCGTTCGTCAATAAATAATCTATATTACACCCTCACTTCCCACGTCATCTTCTCCACTGCTCTCAACCTCTCAATCTCCTTGAGATCAGCTTCATCGCCTTCAGATCTCTCCATTTCACGCTGCAGAATCGCTCTCTGCAAATTCAGCTGATCGGTAATCAAAGCTGCCCATCCCAGATGGTTGTAGCACTTTCTCTTGTCCTGCAAACAAATGTGTTCCTTGTTATGAAGAGCATCATGAGAAGGAGTCGTGGACTTGGTGGAATCCTCACTCATAGCTATTCCCACCAGCTCATCCTTGGAAGCGTAGTCGGTCGCCCAAGTCTCGTGATCTTTATCAAGACGCGAATCGTAACCACACAGATCCTTCTTTCTCACTCCAGCAGCAGTAGCCGCCTCTTCACTGAGACTCTTGGTTCGATCCTTGACAAGCGCCATATATTTCAGTTTTTGCTCCACGAATTTCAGCTGCGTAGAAGGCTGTTTGGGAGCTACGGGAGTCTTTTCCAACGGACTTTTCGTTCCCAAAGTCTTGAAAACGTCCAGGTTCTCTGTCTGTTTCACAATAGCAGCCAAACGCTCACCTGACAGTTTTCCAAACGGCTCCTCGGTATCATCGGCTACACTGGAGTTGTTGTTGATACTGAGAGCCGCCACTCGTCCCTTCATGTACTGCAATCCGTGTTCTCGACAACAGTACTTGCTAGGGTAAGAAACCGCCTTGTGGCACTCTTCCAGACGACACACGCGTTTCCAGGTCGTCTCAGTGCCGTGTCTGAGAGTCATCTGATGCGCCACGGTCGTTTCTTCGCCAGGACGCATCTTCTCGGCCTTTCGGGTGCAGTAAGGACAGCAAAACTTGTGCATGAGTTTGGCTCTAGCAGGAGTCATTCCAACACAACTACCATGGATCCATTCTTCACAGTAGTCGCATCCAATCATCCATTTGCCGTCATCGGGCCGTCTGCATACACAAAACAGGTCCTGGTGGTCTTCGTCGCCTTGATATGAGGTGTCTACAGGAGGAGCACCTGGAGGCAGTTTGAAGTCCTTGGAGTTGACAACTTTTTGTTTTTTTCGCGCAGCAGGACGCGCCTTGGGTCTGGTTTGCCGCCGTTTAGCCGCCCGGGCTGCCACGTGTTCATAGGGATCAGGAGACATGAGATCAGACGGCGTTTCTCGAGGAGACGACTCGGTCACTGAAGACGGGGTTTCCGAGCGTTCGATGGGGTCGGACTTGAGAGGTTCCGGTTTGACCGCGGGTTCGATTTTCGGTTCCGTCTTGGGTTCATCGTCTTCTTTCTTGACCGTCTTTTTCAGCAACGAGTACGAAAACCCTCCACTGGGTTCATCGCTGTCGCTGGAGTTGGCGTTGGCTTCATTTTCCGAGACAGGCTCGTTCTGGGCGCCACCTCCTGCCGTTTCGGGCTCCCGCTTAAAGTCTTCTTCCACCGTGGCGTCTGTGTCGTCCGAAGTCGCGTCGTTGGAGGACATGGTACTTGTACTGCAAAGTGGTGATGTAAATTAGGTGGAGAGTTGAGATATGTGCAGATGGTGAACCTTAAATGTGGACAAGTGCTGTGGAGACAATGAGATGGGTGAAATATTGAGAGTCACGTGATGGAGGGCTGACTTGACGAGCATGTTTGGTTTTAAAAATGACGGGTTTTGAAAACGACGGGGTTTTTTTTTGGTGTTTTTTCAGTGTTTTTTCAGTCATCATGGAATATCTTGGGAGTCTTGATTTGCCAGTCTATAGTGAACAGGCTGGGTCTGATTTCAACTGGAAACTTCAAAAAACGTCAAAAATTCAAAAAGTCGTCAAAAACAAGAGAAAGATGGAAGAAGCACCAGAGACGACTTCTTCTTCATCAGTTGATTGTGTGTTTATATTTCAAAAACTACAACCATAGAATGACGAAGGCCAGGTTGAGTGAACAACATCTTGTACAAGTAGACTGTTACTGTACTTGTACTTGTACAAGGTACTTGTGCTGTACTTGTACGTTAAGAAGGGTGAGCTGAGAGGATTATTGACAGCTACAAGTATACTACTACGTTACTTGTACCATCTGTAGGGCTCAGTGACAACCAGACTGCTCAATAATGTATTGGAGTGTCAGTAAGAGCTTCCAGACCATTCACCATGCTCAACCAACAGCTGCCAGTGATTGGAGCTATGTCCTAAGTGTTAATGAGTTGCTGAAAAGTTAAGACAACCAATGTTTCAAGGAGCTGCACATGTATTTGTAGCTGTTGCAGTGATCAGTCTTTGTCATGGAGACTATCTTAGATTGATGATTTAGTTGATGAAACATTGAGAGATTCAATCTGTTGTCTAATGGTCACATTGACTTGATAAATGGCTCCTTCTTCTCAACTACAGAAGTCTTATTAATAGCCACTCATGTTTAAGGTGGGTTTTAGATAAAGATGGATTCATAGTGCCAAATAATGGGAGTTAGTTGAAAAAGTCTAACTGTTGTGTTGAAGAAGTGCTTAATGTGAAGTACATACTTGACGCATTGAGGGGACACTTGGGAAGATCAACTAGAATACACATTTTGGATGGTCCTCAATATTAAAGATATAAAGTCAAGAGCTGGGTAGTAGCTTTGGTAGTGTTATAGGACATCTCATCTGTAATTATAACCCATTTAAACACATTTCGTGAAGTTTTTTTTTTGTTATACTTATCCCATTTACTTTCAAAACACCACCTCCAGCTATAGCTTATCGGGTATCTGATCGATTTATCAGAACAGAGTAGTGGAATACAAAATCCATTAGCGCCACTGACGAATACAGATCCTGGGCATCATTTTGATACCACTTACGAGCTGGTTCCCTTTGATACGCTCTGTTGATTACGTAATCAGGGTATTTTGGAGCCGTGGTTTTCTTACCACTGGGTTCTGCAATGATACATTGGAACTAGTTTTGGGTCATTTGAACCTCAGAATAACAGGCCATTTCTAGAATTGGTACTTCAATACCTTTTAGAGGGCGTAAAACAATGAAACATGTTTCTACTGGAATACAGTGAAGACAGCCGATATTGTACGGATACTACAAACACACAATTCAACACCTACAAGGCACAGAACTTGTTTGATATCCATGCTTCGCTTACTCAAATCTCATAAATAATATTAGTACATAGTGGAGTCATAGAACAGGTGAGAAACGAAGAGCTGTTCTGGCGATGATCCGTTCAGTCATTTTCCGCTCAGAAGAGCTTCGTTATTCTTCGCTATGATCCGTTCAGTCTTTCCGCTCAGAATAGCTTCGCTATTCTTCGCTCTTCACTCGATAGCCACAAACGGCCTCTTTTGCGCCTCCTCCACCTCCCCCTCAAAACACCTCTGATACTCCTTCTCCTTCTCCTTCTCGGTATACTCCTCCACTAACCTCCTCACCTCGCCTCTCAATCTCGTGGCTTCCACACACACAGGCGCCTCACTGTCATTGTAGACAAAGGCGTTGTCGTACATGACTTCAAAGTCCGGCAGCATCTGGACCACGTGATCGTACTCCAGATTCAGCACCTTTTCCCTGATTTCCGTCATGGACATGGGACACTCCACCACTTCTCTGTATCCTGGAATTTCCGGAATCTCCAAAAAGTACCCGTTTGAGTCCTGTTCGGTCATTTCATCGCAGAGTTTGAGACAGAGAGCTGTAACTGGCAGAAGAAGAGTTCTCATCAACTCGCCCTGAATCTTCAAATAGTCGAGTTTCAACGCCTCCCGTTCCGCCATGAGCTCCACTCTCACCTTGACTCTCTCCAGTTCGGTAATCAGAACCACAGTGTCTCTGTATCTCTTCTGTCGATCTTCCACAGACTCCAACTGAGTGGAAGCCACAGCCTGAGAGTTTTCCAGAGCGATATTCAGCCGTTTAATCAACGCAGCTCCTCGCTTGAACTCCCGTTTCAAAGCCCAGTATCGTGCTACCATGGTGACAAACTTGCGACAATGAGAAATGTTGAAAGGCTCGAGAGCTTCACAAATCCGATCAATAATCAGCTTGGGAAGAAGAGGAGTGCCAGCAGGAGTTTTCCACGTGGGATAGGCCTCGGTGACCATCGTCTGATCAGCCTCAGAGGGCGTAGGGAAATCTTCTCCAGCATCTTCCATGACATCTTCAGCCAAAGGAGTAGCAGCTTCAGCCAAAGGGGTAGCAGCTTCAGCTAAAGGAGTAGGAGCTTCAGCCAAAGGAGTAGGAGCGTCACTACCCAATTCAGACGACCCAGAAGTAACAGTCGTCTCACTAACAATCGCCTTCCTTCGTCCTTTACCGTCATATCTCTCCGCAAACCACTTTCTCAACGCTTTGATCCTCACAATCGTGTCTTCATCACCTCCATGATTGTGACAATAAGCCCGCATAGTTCCAGCATCATACAGGGCTCCCTGAACGCCATGAGACATTTCCATCTGAAGACCGGCTCGTCGAGCACAAGTCACGTGAAACGCCTGAACACACGAACCACGTGCACACTGAATGCACGCGCCCATGCGCTGCTTGCAAATGTAGCAGTGCAGCTTCCACCGCGACCGAGGCACGTCTCTCACGTGACTGATGGGCTCCATGTTGCGGCCGCCAATTTTCACCTCGGGGATCCATAGGGCGCAAATCACGTGACCCCAGGTCTTCTGCTTGGTCATTTTGAACGCGCCGACTTGTGAGGGGCAAAAGATGCAATTTCCCTTTCGGTTCCTTCTTCTGGCACGCAAGAAACTGCATTTTCTGCACAGCCACTGTCCCTCAGGAATGTGAGTGACTCCGTAGCATTCCTGGTGACACGCCATATCGCAGCCGTCACAGTAGACAATGGCGTTTGAGTTGTCGCATTCGGACTCGCCACAGATACAGCAAGCTTGGTCATCCAGAGAGTCCATTTCGTCGTGGGTGACTGGCGGTTTCGGAGGCATTGAAGAGGCTAGTGAGAACCAGTGGCGTTCAATGAGGGTGACGACGTACTCGAACATTTCGTGAGTTGGTGGAGATGACAACTGTGATGAAATTTGACCCTCTGAGTTGTGAGCTGAGGAAATCTGACCTTCTGAGTCGTTTTCTGAGTCGTTTTGACCCTCTAGATCGTTTTCAGAGTCGTTTTGAACCTCTAGATCCTGTTCTGAATCATTTTCACCCTCAGAAACATGTTCAATCAGTTTTTGACGCTTAGAACTTCTTTCTGAGTCATTTTCACCCTCAGAATCTTGCTCAATCAGCTTGTTGCCCTCAAAACCCTCCCCCTCCTCTTCCCACATTTCCGCCACCATGTCCATGAAAAACGCATCCTGCTCGTCCATATCGTACTCCACACCTTCGACTTCAGGCTGCTCCTGCATATACTCTTCGGGAAGCGTAAACTCCTCGGTCATCTGGTACCCGATTTTTTCCAGCTCCGGAGTCACGTCCAAATCAAACTCGTCCATGGGCAAGAGGCTGAAAGAGGCCTTGTTGAGCCGCACGGTAGGGTCTAGACGAGGCTGAGGAGGCGGTTCTCGCAGAATCTGCTCATCTGTGTAACAGTCGAGTTTCTCATACAGATTCAGCTCCGAATGGAACTCCTGATGTGGAATTTCCTCTCGCGGTTTTCCGTATGGATTGTGGATTCCTAGGAGTGATGCGTCCATGTTGTAGAGATTAGTCTTAATCTGTCAGAAGAGAGATTGGTCTTAACCTGTGTATGATATGACTCTTGAGCAGTACCGGTAGTCCTAATCTGCACAAGATGGTCTTGCCTGTCTCTCAACAGTTTCTGTCACTGAGCAGTCGTAATCTATGTGAGAGATTAGTCGTAACCTGTGCCAGTAGTCGTAAGAGCAGTCGTAACCTGTACAGAGCAGTCTCCAGAGCAGTCGTAATCTGTCTTCTGTCGCCCTAGCTCTGTCTCAACTGTTCTGTCGTATCCTCCAAACAGTCCTAATCTATCAAAGATCAGTCGTAACCTGTCGAACACAATCTTAACCTGTCGAACACAGTCCTAATCTGTCCAACCACAGTCTCAATCTGGGCTATCAAAAGATCAGCGTGGGTCTTCTGAAGATGTAGCAGTTCCGCAGTGTAGGTGTTGTAAAGTACCGTGTCACGTGCTTCAGCAGTTGTAATAGCGTAAACAAGTCGTAGTCACGTGATGCTGTCGTAATAGCGCTTTGTAATTCCCTTTGTGTAACTCGTCAATCGCTTGATTTTCAACTTGTCCTCCTGTTGCCACTCGTGTCGCGTAAAAAAAAGTAGAGTTTGATGTTGGATGATAATTAGAGTGTCAACAAGAGGCAAGAGTGAGAGGACATGTTGACAGTGATGGTGGAGAGGTGGGGTAAAGTGTGGGGGGTGGAGTCACGTGACATCTGAGATCTTATGAGCGAGGTTATGAGTATTTTTTTGTTTTTTTTGTTGATTTTTTGTTTTTGACCATTTTATTGTACTCCGTATTTTCACCTCCAGTTTCTCCTCTATAAAAATAAGCTCCGATAGTCTGCAAGGCAATAAAAATAACTTGACTTTAAGGACTTCAAAATATCGACACTTGACATCAGCGACTACTAATCACAACACAAAATGGACATGCAAAATCGAGTTGGATCGAAAAAAGGAGGTGAGTATTGATCGAGGAGGGGTTATGAGTGATTGTGAGTGACTTGACATAGTGTTTAGTGACATCTAGAGTGGTGATGACTTTCTGATCAGAGTGACATCTTGAAGTGTTTAAGGTGAATTGTTAGATCTTCAACAGGTAATCATTCAAGATGATGATGTCTCTGAATGATGCCTCTGAATGATCAGAGTGACAACATGTTGACCAAAGACTCATGGCTTGACTTTATTCAGAGTGTGGTGAGAGTGACAGTCTAGAGTTGGTATCTTTTTGTCACATTTGATACCCATGACAACGAGTGACACGGTTACCTGACTACAAATTCTGAATGAGAGTCATTTCTGAGCAAGTATGCCATCTCTATCTTGTGATGACTTAGGTGGCTTATTCTCCATGGCTTGTTCAAGGTGGATCAGGGAATTATTCAAGTTGGGACTAAGGAACTTCTTGAAAGTCTTCCCATCTTAAATGACAAGCTGATGTCACTCTATGGAGCTACGGGATGATTGTTACCTAAAGTCTCTGTTGACCTTTCGGGGATACTTGCTGACTGTGACATACAGCTAACTGTCACTCTACAGTCACGACTAAAGGATATTCTGCTGAGAATGATCATATTTGTTAGCTATAGCTACAGCCATTGTCTACGGCTCCCTTTTGCCATATGAACTAGCTGCTATGGGTCTTGTTCTAATGTGGTCTACAGCTCAGTAGCTACAGTCTGATCAGAATGATTACTCAGTAGCTACACTGTATAGACTGCATCATGGAAACGAGCTGATAGAACTACGCCTCTCAACTCTGACGTCTACAGCACAGACAGTGTTTTCTGGACTGCAGCCTGACGTCTACAGCTTCAGACACTGTCACTTAGTTACACTGACCAGAGTGGTTGTCACCTACAGACTGATCATGATGTCTACAGAACAGTGAGTCAATCAGGTACAGCTTGTCACTCTAGACCTACAGCCTGTCACTCTATGGACTTGAAACAGACTGCTTCCCATAGCTGTTGTCTATGGACGTATGACAGACATATCCGTCTGCCATTGTTACAGTATGATGTTGCCTTTTCTGAGGACATGTCATTACTCAACAGTCACAGCTTGTCACTCTATGGATTATATCTACAGACAAGGTCATTCTACAGTCTACTGCTACAGACTTTGTCACTCATACAACTTGTTGTCACGCTATGGTCTACTGTGTTACAATAGGATGTTGTCCGTTCGTGACCTTCGGCCACTCACTACCGTACCGTTACTAACCCAGGCGGCGGAATGGCTTCCGAATCCCAAGCCAACCTCCACAGACGCGAACGTCTCCGGAAACTCGCATCTGAACAACTAGACATCTCAAAAGACCCCTACATTTTCAAAAACCACCTCGGCTACTTTGAATGTCGACTGTGTCTCACGAGTCACGTGACCGACGGAAGCTATCTCTCTCACACCCAGGGAAAACGCCACCAGCAAAATCTCGCCAAACGAGGTGCTCAGAGCAGAGATGGGCCTCGAGAACAGAATCGGGAACTCTCCGGAGCTAACAAGATTCACATTAAAAAATCCGCGCTGAAAATCGGCCGGCCAGGCTACAAAATCACCAAAGTCAAAGATCCGCTGACTAAGCAACTGGGTTTACTCATGCAGATCAACTTTTCCGAAATCGGCACGGGGGTGTCTCCGAGGTACCGGTTCATGTCTGCGTTTGAGCAGAAGGTCGATGTTCCTGCCGACAGGCGTTTCCAGTACTTGTTGATTGCTGCTGAGCCGTATGAGACGATCGCCTTCAAGATTCCTGCCAAGGAGCTGGACCAGCATCCGAGCAAGTTTTGGAGTCATTGGGATAAGGATCGGAAGGATTATGTGTTGCAGGTGATGTTCAAGGCGGAGAGGACGTGAGCGTAGCGAACGTCTCTCAGGAAATGCTCGACAAGCACGAACGAAGTGAGTGCTTGTACGCTGAACAAAAGACAAGTGCGAACGAAGTGAATGGTTGTATTCTGTATGACCAGCACAAACGAGCTAGTGCTTCTTTCAATAACTGAGCAGTTTTATGTCTACTGTTCAGGGACTCTCTGGTTCATGGTTTACTTGGAAGAATATGACAAGTTTGAACAAATGCAGTGTTCTGTCTGAACTGAGGAATAAACAAGCTCTCAATCTTTGTGATGAACATAATTTTGAAGATGAGTTCACCAGTGGTCTACATTTGACTGGTGCAATTGCTGCTGCTCTTCAATGACGAGAGCTCATAGGTGTGTTATATGTCTCGAGTGTCTTCTCTTGACGTGTTCTGATATTGGGAGATTACCTTCAGCAGACGTCTCATCTCTCAGTGGCTCAGTTCAGCCACATTTGCCTCAGCCACAGGCTCAGCCACTCATCGCTCCAGCACTCAGCCACCTCCATTGATCCGTCTAACGTCCTTCAGAATTTCCGTTGATCCTGCATACTGTATGTGGGGTGCATGAATTGGAAGCAAATGAAGAATCTAATTGTATTATAGTCATTATTTTGGTTGATGTACAGTATGTAGTGTGTTCTGTAGTCTTGTAGTGTGTTCTGTAGTCTTATTACGTATCTTGTCTTGAACCACTATTATTAGTCTCGTTTTCAGTCTCGATCTCTTCACTTATTTCAAGTCTCACTTAAGGTACAACGGAACATCTCAACATGTGCTTCAAAGTTCATCAAAATGTGGGGTACAAGTACGGTTTAATGGAAGGTGAGACAAGTGAACGGTTTAGCGGATTGATTGATATTTTGTGCGATCAAAGATGGACAACGATATGCTGACTGGAACAGATCACTTGAGTTTCTAAGACTTTCACACTAATGTGCAAGTTTAGCAAGTCCCATCTTTCTTTATAAAAAAATGAAGAATCAATAAGTAAACAAAACGTAGCAAAAAGAAGAGAGAAAAAGGGCACTGAAATGAGTAGAAGTAGAAGAGCTGGCGAACAATACTATCTCAGAAACATCCCTCAGTATTACCTCACTTACAGTTGTGTGGGGTACAGTGCATCCATCTGTCCTTATCTGCATCTTAAAACGAAAACATGAAAATAGGACCAAAAAAAAAGCACACCAAAAAACTCCAAAAAAGATCACAAAAACACCACAAACAAAGTAAACAGTATCATCCATCTGACCCCAATCCAACCCTTCACAACAATATCCCCCTCTATTCCTTTCTGTGGGGTACTCCTTACATCCATCTGTCCTTGCATCTCCATGCAAACTCATGCATCCCCTCTCTCGGTGATGTGGAAGGGAGAAAGTGGTGAAGTAAGAGAAGACTTCGAATTGTTAAAAAAAACAATATATATACCCCCCCATCTCCTCTCTAATCCATACAGCTCTCAGCTACAAACAACCAACACCAACACCAACACTTCTACTCTCTTCACCATGACTATCCCCAAGACCCAGAAGGCTGTCATCTTCGAGACCTCCGGAGGTCCTCTCATGTACAAGGACGTTCCTGTTCCTGTTCCCGCCGACGACGAAATTCTCGTCAACGTCAAGTACTCCGGCGTCTGCCACACCGATCTCCACGCCTGGAAGGGAGACTGGCCTCTGGACACCAAGCTGCCTCTGATTGGAGGCCATGAGGGTGCTGGAGTCGTAGTCGCCAAGGGAAAGAATGTGACCACGTTCGAGATCGGCGACTACGCCGGCATCAAGTGGATCAACAAGGCCTGCTACACCTGCGAGTTCTGCCAGGTTGCTGCTGAACCCAACTGCCCCAACGCTACCATGTCGGGATACACCCACGACGGCTCGTTCCAGCAGTATGCCACTGCCAACGCCGTCCAGGCCGCCCACATCCCCAAGTCATGTGACCTGGCCGAGGTCGCTCCCATTCTGTGTGCCGGCATCACCGTCTACAAGGCGCTCAAGACCGCGGGACTCAAGGCAGGCGAGTGGGCCGCTGTCACCGGTGCTGGAGGCGGTCTGGGCTCTCTGGCAGTCCAGTACGCCAAGGCCATGGGCTACAGAGTGCTGGCTATCGACACTGGAGACGAGAAGGAGAAGATGTGTAAGCAGCTCGGAGCTGAGGTGTTCATCGACTTTGCCAAGTCCAAGGATCTCGTCAAGGACGTCCAGGAAGCCACCAAGGGCGGTCCCCACGGCGTCATCAACGTGTCTGTGTCTGAATTCGCAGTCAACCAGTCCATCGAGTACGTGCGAACTCTGGGAACCGTGGTTCTGGTCGGTCTTCCTGCCGGAGCTGTCTGCAAGTCTCCCATCTTCCAGCAGGTGGCTCGATCTATTCAGATCAAGGGCTCGTACGTCGGAAACCGAGCCGACTCGCAGGAAGCCATTGAGTTCTTTGCCCGAGGTCAGGTCAAGTCGCCTATCATTGTGGTCGGTCTTTCTGAGCTCGAGTCTGTCTACAAGCTGATGGAGGAGGGCAAGATTGCTGGACGATATGTTCTTGATACTTCCAAGTAAGGTCAGGGTTGAACAAGACCCTTGATTCAGTCCTTGAGTCTCCTTTATGTGTTATGATTAAATAGTAAGTAAATGACGGTGGTGAGAAGTGAGTGTACCTGTAGTTGTAAAGAAGGAATTGCTTGTACCTAAATAGTCTTTAGCCAGCTTGATATAGCGATTGTATTTTACGAACAGTTCTGCACTCCAATTTTTGGTCTCGCTGTAGTATGGCCAATATGGATATGGTTGAAAAGAGAAAAACATGGTGACTTAAACAGCAAATATCTCCTTCTCGTTCTGTCATTCCCCATCGAGCTGTGTTGATTCAAACATATCTCAAATTTAAGGTGAACACTGAAGTAATCCCCTTTGGGAGTTTCAACTGGGTGTTTGTGTTACTATAGTTTAATTTTGCTGTCAACAAAACACTATAGAATCATCAACAGAACATACTGGAGTTTCTATTGTACTTGCAGACAACATCTGCGGGAAATAACAGGTTACATTTTCCCTATTATTATTAGTGCCCTGTTTTGTTTTTCATATTACTTTTTTCTCATTTAATTGTTCTCTTATTCCCGACTTTACAGGAACTGAACTCATGTATTACTTAGCTCCCAAGTGTTTTACTTGAGAAATACATAAACCTAGGTTTCAGAGTACTGGCTCAAAAAGAGCTCAAGTAAATTACTCTGAGATGGCAAGTTTATGGAGGGTAATAATAATTTGATTATAAAAAGACCAATCTGCTTGGACTTTCCTAGTATGGCAGAATTCGGTAGCCATCATTCCAATCATTTCACCAGTCTCTCTAGTTGACTAAAATTACCCTCAAAACTGTCCACCACAAGAACCCATTTTACTCAACAAAATTGTACCACTCCACCCCAAAATTATTATATCAATCGACTCCTAATCTCTCTGCAAACCCACCCATCGCCTCCATTTCCCTGGTCGTCATACTAAATTGACCTCCTTTCCAAGTCCCCTTTTTCTCCCCTTTTTCCTATCACGCGATAAAGTTTATGCATACTGTACGCGAAGTAAGAATAAGAAATATACGGAGGTGAACATTACAACTGAACGATCTCTCTCTCCAAACAACAGCCAGTTACCTGTACCTCCTCAGATGTCCCGAAAAGACGCGTGGTTGCCTGAGCACAAGGAGGCCTTGTTCGCTGTTTTCGACAACACAGGCCCCAAGAAGCTCAACGAGCTGATGAAGCCGAACGCCAAGGTCAGCGAGTTTCTCGAGACCGCCTGTCAGCAGGTTTTTGGAGATACGGACCCGAAACTGGTCACCCGCGTGCGCAGTCGCGTGTCGCGCATCAAACGCGAGTTTCTGGACTACCTGATTCTGCTCAGAGACAAAGAACGCGACCCTTCAGTGGCCGACGAAGAGTACTCCAAGAAACTCGCGTTTTTGTACGACAGACTGCCCAGGGGTCTGATTGGCCTGGAGGTGACGTTTGATCTGAAGGAAGCGGAGGACGACGATGCGGCTGCGAAAAAAAAGAAACCTTCTCCGCCTCCAGGAACCAAACCAAAGGCTCTGTTTAGGATACCCGTTGACAAGGAGGCTATTGGCTTCAACAGAACTCCCCCTCCTGCTGAAGAGCTGGTGGCAGTTACACAAAAGTACAAGTTGCCCGGCTACGGCTCAGGAGCTACTGTTGAAAAGGTGGGTCAAGCTGTGGTTCCTGAAGCTGCTGCACCTGACAAGTCTATACTCATAGCAGAAGAGGATATATTGTCTAGTACAGGTACCAGGAATCAGATTTCAGCCAAAGAGGCAAGGGAGAGGGAGAAGGTGGAGCTTGTAAGATTTGTGCAGGAGCAACGAATGAGGACGCAGTTGAGAAGAGCTGAAGCGAGGTCTTTGTTTGAAGCTGGGGAGGAGGGGAATGAGGAGGAAAAGAAAAAGGAAGACTCTGGAGATCACGTGGAGCTTGTGGATGGTCACGTGGATGACTTGGAACAGGAACTTGAGGAGGATCTTGAGGAAATTGAAGATGTTGCATTTAAGCCATTCAAACCGGTTGATCCTAAGGCTAAAAGTTTGGGTGAAAAAGTGTCTGAAAAAGAGACTGTTAGAGAATCTGAAAAGGATGCGCCATCCAAGATTAAGGAGACTGAAGAGCCTGATCTGAAGACTAAGGAGCCTAAGGAAGCTCTACCTAGGACTACAGAAGAAACTGTCCCCAAGACTGGTTCTAAAACCAAGGAAGTTGTTTCCAAGCGTTCGGAGAAGACTTCTGGGAGTGTCAAACCTTCAGAAACTGTCTCTAAGAGCTCTGAGAGTGCTAAATCTACAGATTCTTCCAAAATCTCTGACAAAACCTCTGAAGCTCAACCGCCTCGAAAAAGAGGAAGACCCAAGGGTTCTTTCAAAGTCAAAGATTCAGCTGCTCGGCAGTCAGAAAACGCCTTGCGCATGAAAGCCAACGAGTCAGTTCGCGCGAAAAAGGAATCCATGCGTCATTCAGATAGTGGTCATTTATCTGAGGAAGACATGGATATTGTACGTCTGTTTGACGTTGGAGATGTGCCAATGTTGCCTACAAGTACGCCCAAAGCTCCCAGACGAGGTACTCCCTCTTTCGATCATTCTAGCCCTACAAAGAGGAATTCCATGTCGTCTCAGAGACTGTCTGTTTACGACGATTCAGACGACGACATGTTTGATACCATGAGTGATTTGGAGAAGACTAGGATGATGATTTTGATGCAGAAGCGTGAAGCGATAAATACGGCTGCTAGAGCTGGTTCAGAAGGTGCACGTTCAACAGCAGACTTGAGTGCTCTGATGCCTAAGAGAAAGAGAGGAAGACCCAGAAAGGATGAACTGAAGGAGGTGCCTAAGGAGGGTGCAGGTGATAAGTCACCTCAGGGAAGTGCAGGTGATAAGCCACCTCCGATGAAACGCGCTTCAGTGTCTAAAACTGGTGATCTGAAACCCGATTCGACGTCTTCCATTGCACACAACACAATCACACACACAAACAACTCTTCTGTGACAACTCCTGCTGCTACAGCTGAGTCATCTATGGCGACCAACAACCTCCCCCAGTACTTTGAAGGCATGCAGCAGTTTCTCAGCTCTGTGGAACGGCTCTACATGCTTGCTGATGGCGATACGACTATGAGAAAAGCCTTGGCCCAGTTGGTAGTAGCAACCACAGAGAAGATTGAGAGGGAGAAGGAGGAGTAGGGAGCTGGAAGTTGTGAGGGAGAAGGAGGATTAGGGAGGAGACGAAGTCGTTTGGTTCAACAAAAATCCCAACTAGGAGTTGTGTGGGTCAACCAAAAACCCAACTGGAAGTAGTTTGGGTCAACAAAACCCAACTAGAAGTTGTCTGGGTCAACAAAAGTTAACTATTGACTTCCTAGGTTCAAAGGCATGAGAAAGAAGAAGATATCTTATAGCGAAAGAATCATCTCACAGCGCTCTCATATTTCTGTTTGAGTCATACTTCTACAATATTATCTGTCTGCTCATCTTCGACAGACATCTGACCACATCATCATAGCTATTTATCCAACAATAATATCGTCTAATACAAGTGCCTATATTTATCGACTTATTTCTACTGTCCAATCTTACGGTGCAGGAGAGTGCATCTGAACGCATCTCAACACACCCTAGAAGCATGGAGTGCATCTCTCATACATGAGCTTCCCCCCTTTTCCAAATTGTCTGATTTCCGTCTCATGAAAATAAATAAGAGCACTGTGCCCCATCTCTCCCCATGTCGCCACTCATGACATGTGGGACACTCTCGCCACCTACTACACTCTCCAGATGCTGTTTATGGCGGCCAAATCGCGTCCCTCGTGCTCTGTGACTCACGAGAGCACACGGGGACTGTTCCATTCTGCTGACTCTCAGGAAGCACTCTTTGAGAGAGTTAGGAGAGAAGTTGAGTTGTTAAAGTGGGTGGGAGTGGGTATTAATACACACACAACTACAGACACAAATGGGGCATATGACACAAACACAGAATGTGAAGGAAACAGCGACACTAGTGCAAACGGAGAAAGTGGTACAAACAGTGAGCCAAGTGTGAACACACAATGTGACACAAACACCTCTTTTACGTCAGAAACTGGTTTTGCGTCAGAAACTGGTTTTGTGTCACAAACCTCACTTGATTCATCTATGGACTCCAGTTTTGTTTCAAGTTCGCAAAACTCCACTCTGGTATCCTCATCTACAAACACAGAACCAATGTCTCCCACTCACGTGTCGTCATACACAAACACCCCTCCGTACGAACAAGCTATCATCTCCAACAAACTGGAGATGCTTAGTAATCACATCCAGGGGTTCCGGGAGACTCGTGACCGTGTGGACACGATTCGCGATCTTCACCAGGCCCTGAATCAAGCGAAAACGCTCAATTTGTTGCTCCGGCAACGCCTCAAGGAAGTGAGGTACGAGTGCAACATGCTCATGAACTCCAACGCTCATTTGCCTCCCGTTGATCCACTTTACCAGGCTGTTTGGATGGCAGGGGTTTTTCCCCAGGACAAATTTGTCATGTTTTACCGCCAGAATTCGCAGAGAATCCACCTGCTGTATGTCCAGTACATGTACAAGTTTGGAGGCAGTGATATAGACGTGTGTCATTCATATGGCTTTCAGCTGTTCCTAAGGGAGTATTTGGGGGTTGTTAGTGAGCCAAATTCACGCATGAGTTCTCGGATGAGTTCTCGGATGAGTTCTCGAAGCAGTTATGGGTCTCGCATGGCTTCTAGAACAGGTTCATCTAGAAGTGAAACCAGAGGCACGTCTCAAGGAGAGACTTCGAAGCTGTGGTCCTTGGAGGAGTAGCTAGGAGGATGAAGAACTGATAAGTGGCAAGTTGGTGGTATACGACATGTGGCTTGTTAAATAGAAATGTAAATTAATTAATTAATGTAAAAAACGATATTTCAGTGTATATCAGCTTTGTCTTGTATTGTAGTACTCTAGATTGAATCATCAAAGACTGATCAAGGACGCACGATAAATCATATCCAATCGTATTTTACTGGTGATGTTCACAAACTCATGCCTCAAAAATTCAATATCGACTGAACAAGACATTATTGGTATCAAAATGATCAGAGAGACTCGCCGGAAGCGAATATGAACTTCTTATACGTCCGTCTCTACTATGTCTCACTAAATCACATTTGCCCATTTTAAGCTATAGACAATTTCGGCTATTTGAGTCCTCTAAATTACTTGACATCCAAGTGTGCTTCTTAAGATACCAAACATTTCATTAACATTACTTGGCAAATGACAACCCACTTCGGTAATTTCTAACTAGAATCACAGCACGACATATCTCGCTCACTTTTCTCGAGAAATGGCTGAGGAATTGACACAGGCATTATACCCACCCAAACTCCCACCACACAATAAATCAGCGCAATTCTTTGTAATTTTGGGCGAATTCAAGAGGGCCAGAAACACCACCCCCAGCCGTGCGGCTCGGAAATTCGGTATAGCTTAAATTGTGGGAGGGAGATATATGCTGATATTTCATTGTAGAGCAATCCCACGTAGATTTCAACGGTATTTCCGTAATCACCGTATTCAGGCGGTTATTTTAGTACCCATATTGGCCTCTTTCGGACAAATATCGAGACTGGAACAAAACAATGACAGAACGTCTAAAACGAAGATATAAGAACAGGGACTCAATCCCACTTCTTCTTATGGACCCTACTTTGATGGAAGTTGTTCATGAATGAGTTTTGTAATCAACAGGGGACTAAGGTCAACACTTGACAGTTCCATAATGATCATATTGACTGTCCATGAACTTGCCATAGTATCCAAAACATAAATGGCATCTTCCGTTGTGAAACTGCTCTCTTTTTGTGTTCCTTCCAGTTACTCTAACTATGACCTTTCATTACTATGAACCCTCAACCATCTTGATTCCATGTTGGAATGAAGATTATGTCAGTCAAATCAAGTTTCTGACAAGCCTTGTCACTGTTTAGGACAACTTATATATCACACAGATGACTCAAACACAGAAGGTGTCTGCAAGTACAGTAGTCCTATCGTAGTTAAAGGCCCTGTCCCATTGAAACCTGTGTTGTCCTGACTCAACATATCCTCTCTCTCTACTCATCCACCTTAGTCATAATCATTTATTCATGTATCATAATGTCATAAGCGTCTGCAGACTTTGAAGTCTCCATCGAAAGCGTTTTTCTCAGACTCAAGTCAAACTCGAACCAGGGACTGAGATAATTGCGGGAGAATATTGGCGGAAAATCGGAGTATCAAAAAACGACCAAAATTGACGGAAAATATCCAGACAAAATCTCCCAACATACTGGAAGCTGCTCTCCATCAAATCACCCTGGTTTTCCTCATTTTCCTCAAATTTTGGCTTGATGTTGTCCGTTCGAGACCTACGGCCTCTCACTTCCGACCTCACTTCCGATTCACTTCCTGAACCTCCCCAACCTCTCCTCTGCATCATCAATCAACTCATAGGCCGGCAGAAACTCGGCACAGGTTCCCTTTTTCAGCAATTTCGGGTTAGGAACCGTGGAATCTGTGCCTCCAAGAGAAGTATACCCCTTGTCATAAAGACAACAATAAGCGGTATCTGTGCCTCGCAGAAAATCCCAGATATTCACATACTTCCACTCCAGCACCGGATGGATCCTCATAAATGCAGGCCATCCCTTATCTGTGGGATCAAAGGGCTTTAATTGCTGTCCATAGGGGTCTGAACGTCTGATTCCGACGATAATCGCTTCAACGGTGGGATTTTCGCTCAAAAACAGCTCAAACGCCTCCTTCATCGGCTCCGCCAGCCGGATCTGCTCCAGCCCATACTCCTGGCACGATTTGTCAACAAAGGTGTCGACTTCTTCAAACGCCTTTTCCGATGCAACATAAACGGACTTGAAGGAGCCCAGAGTGTCCAAAATCGCTGGATCGTGCTTGTAGTGGCGCCAGAGAGCGGCGAGAAGAAGAATCACCATAACTTGGCAGTCTTTTCCGCCGTTGTAAGAAAGAGAAATCTGGTTTAATCTGGGTTAGTAAAAGGAAGAAGAAACGCTTTGGTTTTTGATACAGAGGTGGTGGAGGAAAGAGAGTGGTATCAAAAGATTCCCATGAGTTGGGGGAATTCGTAAATGTGCTTGATTTTGAAATCGAAGGCCTCATCAGTATTCTGAATCACAACACAGATGTATCATCAAATAATCTGATAGTTTTTGATCCAGAGGTGATGGAGCAACGAGAAGTATACCAAACGACTCCCCTGAGTCAGGAGATACCGAAAATATGCTTCTTTTTGAAATCCAAAGTCTCCTTTTTGAAATCCGAGATCTCCCCGTTATTTCAAATCACAGAAGAGGTATCATCAAAGTATCTCATATCTTCGGATGCAGATGTGGTGGAATAAAACGAGTACTACCAGAAGATTCCCCTGCGTGAGGTGATTCCACAACTGTGCTTCTTTTCCAAATCGGAAGCCTCCCCATTTCTCTAAAGCACAACCGAGGTATTATGATAAAAGCGCACATCTTCCTATCCAGAGAAGGTAGAAGATCAAGAGTGACACCAGTCAATTCCCCTCGTTCATCCCATTCGACCCGTACCCTCCGATCCCACTTTCATCCACTCCCCAGGATTTTAAACCCCAACCGAGGTAAAGATGACTAATCTCAGGGAAACCTCTGTAAGTCCCTCAAAACTCATCCAAAATCCTCAAAAATCTCAAAATCAACTCTCCCGACTCCCACAATCACACCCATACCCTCCTTTCCCCTCTAACACCTCTCCTTCCCTCAAATCACCGAGTCACTCACTCATATTTCTGCAACGCCTCCTCCAGCACCTGGAGACTCTGAGTCACGTGATCCTGTGTACTTTTGCGCAAAGCGCCGCCGCTCGAGGCCAGAAACGAGTCTACCACCGTCGCAAACTTGAGGCACGTGTGCGAAAACATGGCGTTAGGAACTGGAGTGAAATTTCAAAGGGCAGATTTACACGCATGTCGAGGGTTAGGGCAAATCATGTGATTGTGGACTTGCGTGAAAATGAAAAATCAGAAAATCAGAAAAATGCGGGGAACGCAAGGGCGAAAGGAGGGGTGTCACGTGATTATGGGGACGGTGGTGTGTGGGGGGTTAGGTCACGTGACTTTTGTATTTGTGGCAAAAATCGGGTTTTTCTGAGAAATGATTTTCTTAAGTATAAATAGTTGAGGGAAAAGTTGGGCTGGGGGTTACTTTTCGGGGTTCCAGGGGTGGTGGCGAGGAGATAGAGGTATTGTTGGAAAGCTGGAAGTGCAGGGAGCATGTTGATGGTTTAATATTGATATGTTGATGTAGTAATATTCTGAGATATGTTGACTCTTGTTGGATCTCTCTAAGTAACTATACTTGAGGTGAAGACAAAGCACTCCTAAGCCAACTATAAATCTGAAGAGTCATGGTGAGAAATCAAAATTTGGTCAAAAGTCAACAATATGACTGAGTGCAATCACGTGATTGATTAGTAAGAGTGTGATGTGGCACAATTTTAATGGCGGTAAAAAGTGTCTCTTTTAGTTGAGCATTCTAAGTAACGTTGTTAAGGGAATAACACATGGGGTTGTTTTCGGGGTTTCAGAAACGATATAGGTTAATTCAGGGTATCATTAGAAAGCTGCGATTCAGGCGATCATTTCTGTACCATAATCTCTACCAGTGACCATACAAAATCCCAAGATATATTGACTTCATTTTGTCGGATCCGGTGTGACTAATTCCTGTGCTGTTGTATGCACCCCACAGCGACAGAAACTGCTTCAACTGTTCAAATGCAAGTGCACATCGCAAGTGGAAATCGAACCGCTGAGAAGCAGGTGAGTTTGCCGATGTGAGAGGGTGGTGGGAGATGTGGCAGTTTTTCGGAGCTCTTATCTTTCTTTGTATTTTTATTCTTTTTCATTTACTATAGGTGCTTAACAGTTTCATTGATCCTCTGTGCTTCAATTTGGTATTACTTGAGCCACTTAGATTTGGCCCCATTGTACTGAGCCCAATACTTGGGTTAAAGTACTTTACTTAGTCCCAGTTGAGATTAATCAACAAAACATATCTCTATCAATAGTCTTCTTTGGGGTCTGTGGCTCCGAATGTGACATAGCTAACTGACAATAATACCCCTTGCTTATTTCCAACCGAATCCCACTATTATATCACTATTTCAGGAGGGGCTGAAAGCCCACCCCCAGCCGTGCGGCTCGTTAATTACGTAATACTTACGTAATTCCGGGTCCACCTTATTTTTGAGGAACTCAAGCAAGTTGTACAACTCAGGACGGAGTAATCTGACAGGCTCGTGAGTGTTACCATTAGATCCGGGGTAATTTTCCCATCATTTTGATATGACTTTTGACATGTATCGGAAACAATAAGATCACTTGTAGATACTCACCAATAAGTCCTTCCTGATTTCCATCTGAAGGAAGAGGTTGACCACCTGCAGGTCTAGAAATCGTCTGAGAGAGCTCGTCGTTTGGTTTGCGAATCCACGAGGTCTAATGACGATTTCTAGACCTCTTTCTTTCTTCACGTGACATCGAAGTTCCAGCTTACTAATATAAGAAGTAAAGTTTCTTTTCTATCCGTCGGTTCTTTTGTCTTGAAATTCGCCTCAAACTTTATTTTTACGTGGGGTATTTGTGATTGAAAAAGGACGAAAAGGAAAAAAAAAAAAAAAAAAAAAAAACTGACATAATCTACGGTGCCATCTGACTCTTAAGACGTCTACAACAATACAACTCGCTTCGCTCGTTATATCTCATAGGTCCAGACAAAAAGAAACCTCCTCCGTCGGTCTTCTTTTTGTCTTCAGAATTCAGAATTTGGGGTAATAACTACCGCTATGCATGATCCAACACCTATATAAAGTATCGTGAGAACACACTCAAGTCCACCAATAATCCTCCAAAATGCTCCGTTCTTCGCTCAAATTACGCCTCAGTCACGTGCGCTCATTCTCAAGCACTCGTCATGTCTCTAATCTCCCCCTGGCAGGAGTCAGAGTCGTGGACATGTCACGAGTTTTGGCAGGTCCCTACTGCACTCAACTACTTGCTGATCTCGGAGCAGATGTGATCAAAATCGAACATCCGACACGTGGAGACGACACTCGGGCCTGGGGACCTCCCTTTGCTCCGTACACAAAGTCCGACGACGCTCTAGGCGTCTCAAAGGACATGGTTGAAGTGGGAGGCTCTGCTCCCGGAGAGTCGGCGTACTTTTTGTGTGTCAACCGCAACAAAAAGTCAGTCGGTCTGTCGTTCCAGTCGGACGAGGGCCGGGCTGCTCTCAAACGCCTGATTGCCTCGGCCGACGTGTTTGTTGAAAACTACGTGCCTGGCACTCTCAAACGATACGGTCTGTCCTACGACGATCTCAAAGAAGCCAACCCCAGCCTCATCTACACGTCCATCACCGGCTACGGACAAACGGGACCGTACTCGCACCGACCGGGATATGACGTCATGGTCGAGGCGGAAATGGGACTCATGCATATCACCGGAGAACCCGACGGAGCTCCTTCAAAGGTCGGAGTGGCTGTCACAGACCTCACCACGGGTCTGTACGCCTCAAACTCGGTTCTTGCGGCGCTGATTAAGCGGGGAGTGTCCGGAAAGGGAACGCATATTGACGCTTCTCTAGCTGACTGCCAGGTGGCTTCTCTAGCCAACATTGCGTCTCAGGTTCTGATTTCCGGAAAACCCGATTCAGGACGTCAGGGAACCGCTCATCCGAGCATCTGCCCTTACCAGGCCTTTGACACGGCTGACGGCAGTATTATGATTGGAGGAGGTAACGACAATCTGTTCAAACTAGCCTGTGACGCGCTGGAGAAACCTGAGTGGAAAACTGACCCCAGATTTCTGTCAAACGCCCTGAGAGTCAAAAACAGAGACATTCTGGTTCCCGCGATCCACGAGGTCACGAAGACAAAGAAAACCAACGACTGGGTCGACATCTTCAAGGTCCACAACTTTCCCTTCGCTGCCATCAACGATATCCAAACTACCCTGTCCAACGAACACGTGGTGGCACGTGACATGATCCAGACCGTCGACCATCCCGTCTGCGGACCCATGAAACTCGTGGGAGTGCCCGTCAAGTTTTCTGACAAAACCTCGCAGCCCAACATCAGAATGCCTCCCCCGTTGCTCGGCCAACATACCTTTGAGGTCTTCCGGGATGTGGGTTATTCCGATGCCGAAATTAACAAGCTCGTTAAAGATGGAGTCATTCGGGGTCGAACCGACTCGGTTTGATGACACTGTTGGATGCACACTGTTTGATGTATGAATGAATGAATGATGATAATTGACTTAGTCAGGGTTAGTCAGGGTTGATGTGGGTGTACTTGTAGGTGATTTTTGACTGTATTTTCCAACTCCCTGGAACGTGGCGATTGCGGCAGTGTACTTTTTATTCGTGTAGCTCAACTGTAGCTGGTTTTATGGCATTTCTTCTATTTGAGATGACTGTCTGATTATGTAATGCTTATGTAATGCTTATGTAACAAACTGATATTGTCAGGTCAGTGAGGGAAAGAAGTGAATGTACATACTTGAGGTGATTTTGACTTGATTTTCAAACTCCCCGGAACATGGAGATTGCATCAGTCTACTCTTTATTCATATAGCTCAACTGTGGCTGTTTTTATGGCGTTTCTTCTACGTCCACAGTACCGGTAGTCAAGCTGATAGTGTGATTACGTAAGCATTACGTAATCATATAGTATCTTTTTTTGGGAAAGAAGTGGGTGTAATATTTAGTTGTTGATTAGATTGCCCGACTCTCCAGGACGTGGTGATCACTCCTGTGTATTTTCCATCCTTTTAGCACAGCTGTGGTACATTTTATCGTGTTTCTTCTACTTAACAAGCTGGTTAACGACGTGTTAGTGTGATTATGTAATGATTACGTAACGAACTGATATCGTCAGGGTTGCTCATTTGAGGGGAAGAAGTGGGTGTAGTATTCGATGTGTGACGTCATTTTCCTACTTCCCAGGGTGTCGAGAGCACTTCTAAGTACTTTTTATTCCTATTGCATAACTGTTGCGCTTTTTATTTGGTTTCTTCTACTTCAACAATTTGGTTAAGTAAACTGTTATCAATAGTTGAGTGGGCAGAGTGATTATGTAATGCTTACGTAATAGTAAGGGTTAGTCAGGGTTGAAATTATAGCTGTACTTGTAGGTGTTTATGACGTCATTTACCAACTCCCACGAACATGGAAATCACTACTATGTACTTTTAATTCGTGTATCTCAACAGTGGCTCTTTTTATGGCGTTCTGTCCCATCCGTAAAATATTTCATTGGAACTGCAAACAGAGTGATACTTGTAAGCCTCAATAGCTGTAACCAACTCCACAGAACTCCCACAACGAAGACAAGTGGCTCATTGGAGTCCAGACCACCACTTTCCAGTACAAAAGTGTTCTCAAATGTCCAAAATTTCTAATTCTGTAGCTCTAAAATGACCCTTAGTTTCCGTCAAATAATCCACCAGAGCCGTTTACAGAGTGCTAGGTGATAGTGTGATTATGTAATGCTTATGTCATCATTTTGAGTGAGAATGATTATGTAATCATTATGTAATCATTCCGATAGTCAGGGTTAGACAGGGTTAGTTTATGCCAAGTGTTTTCCGAGGTAAGAAAAATGTGTGTAGAAGAGGTTTGAATACATTCCCAGTCCTCTCAGAGGTGTAGATAATACGTAGACGTTGTGGCTCGTTTTGTCTGTTTTTTCTTTTTTCTTTTTTCTTTTTAATATCTTTGAGGCCGAATTCTGGCCGAAAGTGGGGAAATCTTGTGGAAAACTTAATATAAATGCTGTCACAATTCTAAGTACATTTTCCAACTCTTCCAACCACAAAGAGCATCTCTATATACGTTTCATTCTTGTGGCACGTTTCTAGACCATTCTATCTACTTTCTTGTGTTTAGTCAAAGTTGAACTAAATAGAGTTTTGTTTAGAGTTTTACCCCGGATTTTGAAAATCCAAAAGTACGTCATAAAACGTGACACAGAAGAGATACACCACTTTTACTTGTATCATTTTGATGCCTGAATCTTGACGCATCAACTGGTACTACTCTCATCTCATTTCCTCCCAAATTCACAATTCACATCACCTCTCCCTGTCAACATGCAGTGCATACATCCCGCATGCACTCCACCTTGATACGACATTCCCCGTCTCAACAGAAGAACATGTCATTTTTCACTCATTCGAAGTTCGTCAAAAAATGGCAGTGAAAAACAGAAAACCGCATTCTACCGCCGCCGCGGCTAAATCTAAGCCTCCCCAAGCCGCCACAGCCGCCACAGCCGCCAGCTCGCCTTCTTCCGAAGAAGTCGCCGAATCAACAGCCGCCATAGCCAGAGAGTTCGCCAAAATGGCGCTGTACGCGGTGCTGATTGCGGCTATCAAGGCGGTAATCAAGTTTGCGTATCCCGACAGAGCCGCTGGGGGCGGCTATAACTGGCAGAAAAACGTGGTGGTCACGTGGGCCCTTCTCATGGTAGCCCAGGTGATGTTGTATTTGTCCAACGTGTTTAGTAAGCAGGGCAAGAGTTCTGGTCTGGTTGGTGGTCTTGCTTGTGTCGGTGCTAGTCTCGGGTATCATGCCATTTCTCAGCAGTAGGGAAAGTGTTTGGTTTAATTGATTTTTGATTTTGATGATTTTTGGTGGTTTTATTCTATTAACGAGTACAGTACTTGCTGGTACTGATGAAGCGGTAGTGAAGATGGTGTTGAACAGGTGAACGTCCTATTGTTGTTGAAGGGCAACTGGAGCTGTCTTTGAGGAGTAACAGAGTGGACACCCTCATTGGAGAGCACATCCTGATGATATTGCAATATTATAATTGAAGAACATCCTCACTGAAGAACAGTATTGAGGGTGGTGACAAGCTGTTGACTGTGGAGACTGATATTGAACAGTGGTGATCTGAGATGAGCTCTATGTCACTGATCTCCAAGAGTCTTCAATGAACAGATGAGTCATGTTCTGATGCATTGAACAGTGACAATCACCACAGTATTCAATGATGACTCTGTTTGGTGGGGTGAGACAGGCTGAAGATGAGCTCCAGAACATCAAGACAGAGATTCTGATCTGATATTGCCAGTAAGTGATATTGTCTGAATGTCTGTTGATCTGATGGTGATCTCTCACTGGATGATCACCAATGAGTCTGAATCATGACATCAGAACAATCGCATAGAAGCATGAGGTCTCCACAGCGAGATTGGTGCTTTGTCTCTAGCTTCTTCAGCTTATTGAGATCTCAGATTGAGAAGGTCGCATATTAAGTGGCCTTCTTAGATGACATTCCACTGAACATGAAGGTCAGAATTATAACTTGCACTCTGAAAAGCAGTCTCAAGAGTAACTAGAACTGAGCAGAAATATTCACTAGAAGACTGCAAGAGTGTCAAGTTTGTTGCACTTCATTAGCTATACAATCTAAACGGCAAGAAGAGCGAGGTGTTTTTTTGGTTTTGTTTTGTTTTTCGCTGTAGTAATACAACTACTGGTACCAGTGTGAAAAATAATCTCATGATGTCTAACAAGTCCAGTCAAAAAGATATCAAAGTCAGTCTTATCGTCTTAGTTCTGAACAGCTCATCAATGGTTACGAAATATGGTACCTACAGTCTATAGAATTCAACAGTACTCATAGCTGTCTAGACTCATACCGTAGTAAAGAAGTCCTTAAACGATTCAACGAGCCAAATCAATAAACTTGTACTGTCTAGATCTCTGGGAGTAATAAGAGATGGTAATAGACAAGTCAAAGACAAGTCAGAAACAAAGATCTAGATGATTAGGAACGAGCTATATCCCCGGATACAGAGAATACTGAACAAAGTGTTATACATTACAAGAGACATTGAGAACATTGAGTATCAAATAGCTGATAATTGTTACTCAAAGTCAATATGAGTAACCCTGACTAACCCTGAGTTACTCCATTGTCACGTGATTTGAGACTCATTTTTAATGTCTTGTCAGTCTTAGTATATACCGGTAGATGTATGCACGAGTAATACTCACATTCATAGAGTGTACTGTGACTCAGATTCCACTTAGGAACGAGTGAGTTGTTTGATTGTTGGGCACTACTGAAGAATCTGAGATATAGTGATGAGTAGTTAGAGTCATTTTTCTCTGTTAGTCGTTTCAACTTGTACAATGGGACTTTGAACTAGAGCAGTATGATCAGTCTGAATAGTGTCATTAGTCTGTCAGCTTATGTCAGAGAAGAGAATGTATCAAGTACAGTAAGTCAGGGTTTGTTCCTACGTACTTGTACAAGTAGGTACTATTCTGTGATCTGTAGTCGCTCTTTTTGTGTCTTGTGTCAGGTCAAAATTCGAACGCTGCCTTAGTTGATATCAAAATGGAGCCACAAATTCAGCGATTCTGATGGTGCCAATGGTTTCCTCGTGGCGTTGAAGACAGAGGAGCCGTTGTAGTTCTAACACGTTTGTCAATTTAAGGTGATGTTGAAAAGCGTTGCGAAAAAGAGTCTCTATGACGTCAGTTTGAATGCTGTGATTATGGGGAGTTCGTTGTTGTAATTAACGTCTCTCGGTGAACATTCTGGTACCGATCTCGGCCATATTCTTTCATTTTTCATTTTTTCGTTCATACTCGAATGTGACCCCATATCTCTTAGACGAACAAAAAGTGCATATCTCAGAAGACATTTACAAGTACAAGTATTGTACAACTTGTAGAAACTGACAGGAATGCCGTTTTGGGCTCAAATTCATTTTCTGTGTCTCTTTTTTATCGTCACCAAAAATCCATTCACAATGACCACCAAATATCTATGGTCTTCTTATACAGCTTGAATGGCATCTCCATACTCAAACTTTTTTCAACAAACTTTAACGACGATGCTCAACTGATTTTGTTGGGAGGACGGGTGAAAATTATAAAAAGAAAAAAAAAGACACAAGAAGTGGACATTCCAGAGATGGTTAAATGCAATTGAAAAACCCATCCAAACTAGAATTTCGACTTCCTCTGGTTGTACAAGGTACTTGTACAAGTACTGTACAAGTATGTACCTCTTCTCGATGACTTCTAAAGACAAGCTCTAAAAGAAACACTTCAAGATCCCTTCAAAGCCTTACGAAGACAAACATCATAGATATGTTTTAATACCACGTAGAAACCACTTCAAAACCTCGATTTATCTTCTTCCAGCTTCACCTGCTCTCGGTAATGACTTCTTTAACTACAACTGTGCGAGGGACACAACAAATGAGAAATTCACAAACACATCGTCAAGGATACCAAAATGATCAGAAACATACGCCGGTTTCATTGGTAGCACTCCCATCAATCTAGCGCTGTTACGTCTCGAGATATACTCGTTTTCTCTCCTTTCACAAATTAAGGTGAAGGCAGAGGTGGTGTTTTAGATCCTCCTATTTTGGTGTTTGAGAGTAGATGGAGAGATGAAAACAGTTCAGGCGGAATCCAGACGTCTGAAATAACCAACTACCAAGTTTTCAGCTTTTTTGAACCATTACTAGCCGAGTCAGATGGCATTGTCATATTACTTAAGCTACTTGGACCAGTCAAGTAGATTACTTGGAACATGACTTTGGTACGAGATTAAGGTGGAAGAATAGATATCCGAAGAGATTCCAAAAACTACTATTAGTTCTTAAAAGTCTGTATAATAACCCTGACTAACCCTGACTAACCCTGACTAACTTCTCTAATACCTCTGAGTATTGGAAAGTGAGTATCACGAGATTAGTCACAGGACAATAGTGAGCACTACAGAGTTGATTCAACATCATCTATAAAGCAATCCATGTCCATATTTGAACTTCTTCTTGTCCTACCTCTTCTCAATGACTTGTACAAGACGTATCTATTTAATGGAATGTAAGAACATTCCAAGATGCTCTTTCAAGCAGTAGGAAGAAGATAAATGTCTCTAATTTGTTACAATAACATTCATGAACATTGCTAACCCATATTTGCACTGCTTCTTATCCTACCTCTTCGCAATGACTTCTTGTACAAGACTTCTATAAGTGAATGACATTAGTTAAATGCTCTCAGACAAGAACTCTCAGAAAACAAAAATACCACAGATATGATCAGACAACATCTCTAAACCAATCTAAACCCATATTTCAACTCCTTCCCCCTTCAACTGCTTACAATAATGACTAATTGTAACAACAAGACTCACTACGTTTATGACAATAAAAACAAGTGTTCCAAAACCTGCCAGAGATCAAAAATACCTCAGAATCGATAACACTCCGTTTATGGACCATTACAAACCCATATTTGAACTTCTTCTTACTCCACGTCCTCTCTTTTGTTTTTTTTTTTTAATTTTTTTGACCTCACTAACTGAAGACTCTAAGCTAACACATATCAACCCAACTCCACCAATACTCCTCCGATTCGAACGATTCCACTTTCATTGGAGTCCCCTTGATCTCACCAATCTCCTCATCCACTCAGAATCAAGAATACCCCATTGGAACCCTTCAAAAATCACATTTCTATAAATAAATACACAACACCAGTACTCCGTCCTCAGTACTCCGAACTTCGGACTACACCCCCTCCAAAGCCCCCAAGGAACTCTTCAACCACAGAATCAACCGCTCCTTATCGTTATACTTGCCCTTCAACCTCTCTCTTTCAGCTACAGCTCGATCAGCCTCAGCTGTAGCCTGCAACAAGTCGCCCTGAAGAGCTCCCGTCTCAGCCTGTTTGTCCGCCAAATCCGCGCGTAACTGCGGCAACAAATCGCTCATAACCTGAGTCAACATCTCCTGACTCGTCTCAAACTCACTCTTAACCTGATCCAACTGAGACTCCAAATCCTGCAGAGATTGACCCATCATATCGGCCAAATGCGGCTCGATATTGTGACTCTCGGCCTGAAGAGCAGTCACGTGACCCTCAACTTCCTTCACGTGACCTACAAGTCGCTCCTTCACCTCCTTTTGTGTCTCAAGAGCACTGTCTTTGGCAACAACTTCATGGGCCAATTCTTCAACTTCGCGGCTGATTTCTTCGACTTTCCGCTTCTCAACACGCAGCTGATCCTTGCCACGTGACGCGTCTGCTGCCATCGCGTCTATATCGCTCTGTTCAAGCACTTTATCATTGGTGGTCAGTGAACGGATGAACTTTTCCTTGTTTTCCTGCTCCAAAAACGCGAATTTCACGTTTTTGAACTGCTCACGTGACTCACGGAGTTCAGACGCATAATCGGCTACCTCGGGAACCGGATTTTTGCGGTAAATCCGCTTGTATTTGTCAATAGAGAGAGACATGTTGTGGTGGTAGTGAATGTTTGTGTTTGTGATTATGTAAGACGTTGTCCTGGAGACGTAGTAACCTTAATTGTGATTATGTAAGCAATAGCTGGGGTTACCACAAAACCTTAATCACATTGATTAGTTGCTTACATAAGCAGTTACCGGGGAGGCCGCTATAGCTTAAACTGACTGTCACCTGAGGTCGATTACATAATCAGTTGCCATGGTGACCTCTATAGCTTAATTCTGCACTCACCTGACTGTGATTACATAAGTAGTTGCTGGGGTTACACCAAAACCTTAATCTCACTTTTTAATTGCTTACGTAAGGAGCCACTGTGGAATCCGCTATAGCTTAAATTGATGGTCACATGATTTGGATTACGTAAGCAGTTGCCAGGGAAGCAGCTATAGTTGAATTCTGCGCTCACCTGACTCTGATTACGTAAGACTTCACCCTCTATAGCTTAATTTTGTGGTCACCTGACTCTGATTACATAATCAGTTGCCATGGTGACCTCTATAGCTTAATTCTGGGATCACCTGACTGTGATTACATAAGCAGTTGCCTGGGTTACACCACAACCTTAATCTCACTTTTTAATTGCTTACGTAAGGGGCCACTGTGGAATCCGCTATAGCTTAAATTGACGGTCACATGATTTGGCTTACGTAAGCAATTGCCAGGGAAACAGCTATAGCTTAATTCTGCGCTCACCTGACTCTGATTACGTAAGACTTCACCCTCTATAGCTTAATTCTGTGATCCCGTGACTTTGATTACGTAAGCAGTTACTGGGGAAACCTCTATAGCTTAAATTGGCGGTCACCTGACGTTGATGACGTAAGCAGTTCCGTGGAAACCACTATAGCTTAATTCTGCAGTCACCTGACTCTGCTTACGTAAGCCGTTGCTGTGGCAGCCTCTATAGCTTAATTGTATTGTCACCTGACTTTGCTTATGTAATCCGTTGCCATGGTTACCCCTATAGCTTAATTGTGTAATCACCTGACTCTGCTTACGTAAGTCAGTGGTGTCGTCTATAGCTTAAACTGGGGCTATATCTTAACCTGGCTATATTAGCTTAACCTGACCTATAGCTTAAACTGACGCTCACCTTTCTCCGCTTACATAATCCGTTGCCGTGGTAACTGCCCCAACCTTAAACGTCTGCTTAGATAATCACACATGACCTAACTCTAAACGCGCAGAATCGAACACACGTTGTTTAGTCGCACCTTATTTACCCCCAGTTCACTTCTCCCAACGGCTAAATAAAAACAATGATTATGTAATCACAGAGTGGAGGAGGATAATCTTAAGAACAAAAAAATAATGGCTATAGGCCTGCATTTGACAATTGGGGGTAGGGTAAAGACGTTGAGGGGATTTGGAGTATAATTTTACCCCCAGTAGTTACCCCCACGTGGAGGCATGGGGGAAAAGGAGAGGAGTATCGTATTTGTTTGGTGTTAGTGTAGATCATGATTAGTGAGATGGTAAACGAGATTGAGCCATTGAAGTCATGTGAGTATATGATATCACGTGAGTACATTCGGTCACGTGACCAATACTTCCTCACGTGGCAATAATTGATGACTCTACTCCGCACTTGTTCACCTCGGTAATCACTCAACAGTCTGTGACCCTCCCCACATGCACGATAGCACACGTGAAACTCAAAATGGGCCTCGGCTCAGCCAACCAGAAATTGGAATTAGTCATGGGTTTCGTATTTTATGGGTCTCAAAAAAAGTGCGTTTTTTTTGTCGGGGTTCGAACGTCCGATGTTTGGTTCCATGTTGTGTTTTCGATCCATACTTTTGTCATCATGTTTATTTTTATATTTTTTTTATTTATTTAAAGTGTCCACCTTAAATTGTGATATACATGCACCTTTGTCATGAAGTTTCCACATGCCACCTTCACCATGACGACTTTGGGGGAACCTAACATGGTGTCTAAGATGATTGGGAGGGAGAAAAAGCCCGGGGGCGGTTCCAAGAGCGTGCGAATTTCCGAGAATGTCGAAATTTGCGAAAAAATCGAGCAGATCAATGAGAAGGGGGAAGTTCTTTCTGAGAACGAAGAAGTTCGTTCTGTGGTTCTTCCTTCTGTGCCCATGTCTATTGCTGAGCGATCCATAGCCGACATGGCTCGTCCGCCTCTCCATGCGTCTCCGTGGCGGGTTTTTGTGACTCTTTTTGCCGAAAAGGGCGGTTTGGACAAGACCATCAAGCTCATTCAATACACTGGTCGTCTGCTTCTGTGGGCTGCCAAACAGGGCTGGTTCACCCGTCACAAGCAGCTCATGTTGCTGTGGAAACTCGGCGAGCTCGATTCGCGGCTCAACGGCATGGTTTCGAACTTTTCGCAGTTTCGAAAAATCATCAAACTGGGCGAATGGATGGGTCCCGTGGAAGATCTGCTGACCACAAAACACGCCCTGACGTCCCTCGGTCTGCAGGCCGAAATCATGGAGGTCATCAACACCATAGGCGACGACATTTACTGTCTCAGCAAGATCGGAGTGGTCAAGGGCAAACGACTGGGAAGAAACGGAGAACTGATGGCCAATTGGGGCTGGTATGGCGCGATTTTCATCAACATCAAGGTGGCGATTGAAACGTACCAGCTGGCAGTCAAGAGCGGAGACAAGGAGAAGATCTGGGACGCTAAATTGACCTTGTTCAAGCTGGCCAACGATTTCGTCTTTTGCACAATTGACTGTTTGGAACCGGAAGGGTTGAGTAATATCTACCAGACAGTCACGGGATTGGCAAGTGGAGGAGTGGGTTTTTACAAGTTGTGGAAGAAAATTGCGAAAAAGTTGGACAAGGAGTTGGAGGAGAAGTGCAAGACGTGTTAACGCTGAGCGAAGCGAAGCGTGACACGTCTCCACGGACTGCGAAGCAGTACGTACACTGAGCAACACTGAATTTTTCTGATTTTCTATGAATTTCTGTGAGTTTCTGATTTTGGAGACGTTTCTTAATGTTTTGATTCCAGAAACACTCTAGAACCACTCTAGACATTTCTGACTGGTGATATCTCTGATTTCCAGATACTCGAGAATCTGGACACAATTTTCTGACTAGGAATCATTTGTGAATTTGGTGACTTTTGGGACTTAAGAGTACAGTACTTCTGACTTCAAGACACAGTCTAGAAACGCTAGAATCATTCTGGAGATACTTCTTACCTCTAGAGTCATTCTCAAGTTTTTTGAGACACCTGCTCACTTCAGTCATATCTTCATCTTGGAACCATTTCTTGTCTTGACTCTAGACTCAGACACTCTTCGACAATTGGTGTCATAGACTTCTGACACCCGTCTGTTACAACAGGCACCGTCTTATAGACATATTTATATAATACAAAGTATTCGATGGATTGGAGATGTCAACGATTTAATCTCATGTGTGTTTTTTTTTTTAATTTTTTTCTTTTTTTTCTTTTCCTCAGAATAGCTTAATTGGTGTTGTTAGAGAAGAATGTCGATATCTCACGCTGGAACAGCCCCACGTGGAATTTGAGAATACTGGCGTATTCAGCGAGTTCAGGCGGTCATTTTGGTACTAATATTGGTTAGTTTGGTAGGGCTGGATAATTTGGCAGGTTGATGTTTTTTTGGAATCACATAATATCAACTTTAGATATTGAGAGACATTCACGTTATGAGGATGGAGCAATTGAGTATGTGAAGAGTTGCCTATGTGTCTGTTAGTCTTGTCTTCTGAGGATTGTAGTATGACTTACTGTACTGCTGTTGTAAAGGTACTGTAGATATAATTAGTGGAAGATGTATTCGGGAAAGACAGAGAGATGGTGAGTGTATGAGTATGGAATGCTATACACTACAATATGTAGAGACTCGACAATCGATATAGATATGTGCCATATTGTACCAGTTTGAGAAGTCTCTTTACTTACCATTCAGATGCTTCCATTACTGAAGATGTATGAGATTATTCCTCAATAGGAAGGTTGAGTTTGAATAGACACATCAATTCCAAATCTGTTGTTCTTTGAGTTCAATATTGATGTGCATTCTCCATCTCAAGATCAGTCAATTAATAAGACAAGGACGTGGAATCTCCACTTTAATAAATCGACTTCACGAATAATCATGCGATTGATATGGGAGTAGTACCACTGGATTCCCCGAGCTGAGGGGATTCGAATGGTCAACTTTTGGCCGTTGTAGCTTCATTGTGTCACAAGCTTCGGAGCTTCACTCCATTGTGCCAACTGCATGCCAAGTGTTGTCTTTAGGAAACTGACAGCCTCATCTATCCTCATGTGTTCTACTTAAGCAAATGGGGTTTCTGTTTACTCTGAATATGACTCCATGTTACAACAGTGAGAACATCTAAATATCTCTCATAATCTGTGTTGTGTATTTCAAGTGTGCCACAACTATCGTGGTTTGAGACGAATGAAGACCATCTAAACACACAAAAACCAGCCACCAAAAGTAGGGATTCAAAGACCTGAGATTCAGCCATGACCATATCAAGTCCAAGATGAGAATGAATAGTATACTCACATGGTGGTTTAACTTAACACTTTCGCCAGTAGTATACCAGAGAGAAGTACTGAGCTGTTAACTAGGACATCTGGATATAATAAATCACATGAGCTGTTGGAGTTGCTGTTGTAAAGTCTTTGATAGTCGGTTACAACCTCGTATCTCTCTTACTTATTTACATCTAATCAAGTGGTATCCAGACAAGACATAATGGCAGGGTAGTTATCAAAGACAATAATGAGAAAGTCGTAAGCGTTCTAAATCTCTAGCCGTTTGAGAGAGGTTGACGATGGAGGAGGATTTGGGTGTTCTAGCCTAACAAGTGAGGAATATCTCCCTCAGACCAAAACACATCAAGAGTGGTACCAAAATGACCACCGTGAGCTTCTGATTCTAATGGTACCACTCTAGTAACCACAGCTCGCTTGAATCACTCGCAATTCTCGAAATTCCAATATGTCTCAAATAAGGTGAAGACAATTAATGAGCCGCACGGCTGGGGGTGGTGTTTTGACCCTTCCAAAAATGAGGTTGGAAATGAGCCAGAGATGTGAGGTTTTTATGGTGTTATTAAGGAGACGTCCAGAATCTATCATCAAGTTTTCAGGTCTCTGACAATATTAATTGGCGAGATATGGAGTCCGCTGTGTATAGTTAAGCCTTCCTATTTAAAAGCTGGCAGGTGAAGTACCAATATAATTACTTTAACTATGTACTTGATGTGTTAGTTGGTTATACTTAGACAGTACTACAGATGACACTGTGAGATAGCAAGAGTGTCAAAACGAATGAGAGCGGTTTTATGGTAGTGATATAACCCCAGGGATGAAGATGAACGACTTCTCAAGTTTCCATCTTCTTCACTTCACTGGAGAGATGCTCTGTTCTGTCTGTTCTCATGAAACACAAAGAACTCGTACTACTGTTGCCCTACGCAGAAATAACCGGTGAGGACTACATGGATGCATGAGAAGGACAATCTTAACAATACTGAGAACTTCTCTTGATTCTCTCTGTTGTGCTCATCTTGTTGAGTGCTGTGTTTTGACAAGAGTTAGCTGTAGTGTCAATAGGGATTATCTCGAGATGTGACAAAGAAGTAAAGACCAAACGAGTTTGTGCGGTTTAAAACTGTTGAAATAATGGTTTTGATCAACTTCTGCGGTTCAAATCTCCACTTTGCTCAAAGAAAACAACCATCACTTCTCACTCTTGTTCAGGCATCATATGGAAGCCATGTAATTAGGAGACGAACAACAGCTAGTCAACAACTTGCTTAGTGATAGCACTATAAGCTGATATCATCTACTATCAAGTTGACTTCGTTATTTCCAAATTTCTGGAAGGTATTTTGCACCAAGGCTTATGATAGTGTATGGGTGAAGATGTACTGTACAAATAGAGAAAACACAGACTGTAGTTTATTTGAGCCAGTATATACGACTTTCGAAAATCATTAATCCAGTTCTTTGACTGAAACATTTCTTTTCTTCTCACTGAGTTGTGTATGATTGACTTGAGAATGTGTAATTAGATCGTGGTCTAGAATATCATAGCTCTCAAAGAATACAAGGCTAGAAGAGTAGCGATCTGTACAAACTACGGGATGCTGTAGAAGTACGAGTACGAAGTACACTGAATGGGTATCCCCACATGACTAACCCTTACTAACCCTTACTAACCCTTACTAACCCTGACTAACCCTGGGTATGATACTCAGAATAATACCGTATTCACCACAGCACCTCAAATAATTCATTCAGAACTCTCAAACCCACCCAAATCACCAGTACTGATATTTAGACGATATCCAGAGGTTCAGTAAACACTTCTTAGCTTCAGTCACTCTCTTTTGAGTCCCCAAGTTTTTCAATTGCTAAATTACAATTAATTATCTAATACCTGTACTACTTACTGGTACTCTCATTATGAGCAGATCCAGAGTCTCAGTAAACACCTCTTAGCTTCATTCACTCATTTTTTTAGCCCCCAGAATGTTTTTTTTTTAGTATTTATTAATTGATAGAACTAATATCAATTATATACAAGTACCTGTATTACGGATATGTACTCTCAATATGAGAATATCTACAGCACAAGTAGTGCCACATTAACGCCTTCAATTGTCCAACTGATTATACCACCCTCATCTTTTCTTTCTCTTTTGTTCCATTTGTTTCTCCTTTTCACCCACCTTCCTCAAACCAAGCATTTCTGTTTTTTCTTTTTCTTTTTCTTTTTATTTTTTTCTTTTGTTTTGTATTACTTGAACTTTTACTTCACATCTCCGTCTCACTAATCACGATTACTTATCGTTCCACGTGAAAGTGTCACTAGTCTCCCAACGTCCCAACAAAAGTCCCAACTAGTCTATTTGCACCCATGACGTCACCAGACTGCACCCCACCGCGTAAAATAAAGTTACCCCACTCAGCCTCCTTCGGGGAGTCGTTCGGCTCAAAGGAGAATTAGAGTTGGAAAATTGGGTGGAAAAATGGGAAAGATTGATCGAAAAAAAAAGAAAAAAAATAAATAAAAATAAAAAAAATAAATAAAAATTGGTAGGAAATTCAGAAATGCAAGAAATGGCTGGAAAATGCGTAGAAACGATTCCTAGCGGTTTTCAAGTTTTTTCAAAATTTCCCCCCATTATTGCATTTCCAGACTTTTGCTGGTTTCTTACAAATAGTATTTCCTTCTTTTTCATCCTCGGTTGAGTGGAATATTAATGCGATTAAAATAAATAAAAAAATAAAAGAATAAAAAAATAAAAAAATCATTAAATCGCAATAAATGGGGAAAATTGAGGAAAATATTTTCCCGTTTCCAGCTCTCAAATAGCTTCCTCAGCAATGCCGTTTTCCCCAATATTCCCACATTCAACCTCGACTGAGCATTATTTTCGATTTTTTTTTTTTTTTTCGCGTTTTTTTTTTTTTTTTTTTTTTTTTTTTTTTTTTTTTTTTTTTTTTTTTTTTTTTTTTTTTTTTTTTTTTTTTTTCCCAGCGCTCAATTTTCGGCTTTTTTTTTCTCCTGTTCAGCCCCAACAAAAGCAAGTGCGTGAAAGATGCAGTGCGAGGTAAAGCTGAGTGTGTGGAGAAGATTAGGGGGAGAGATGAAAGGACGTCAAAAAATGGTGAAAAAAAACTGAAATTTCGAGTTTTTTTTTCAGGAAATCAGGTGACCCGAAGCCCCTGATCACGTGACATCTTCCCACCACCTCCCACCACCTCTCCAACACCTCTCCAACACCTCCCATTTAACCCCCCCCCCTTGACCTTAAGTCTCGTGCCAAGGTTGAAAGCTTAAATTCGTGTGTGTGCAAATCAAAAAGATACCATTAGAGCTTAGCTTTAGCTCTCGGACGTGGTTTTGATCTTGACTTGACTTGACTTGAACAGACCACGATAGAGAAAAAAAAAAGAAGAGAGAAAAAAGAAGAGAGAAAAAAAGAGGAAACGCCGACCTTTAAATATTCCAGGAAAGTGACACAAACAGAACCGAAAAGAAGCAACCAACACACAAAACCCCAACTTGCTACATCGCTAGTGACACAAACACCGAAAGTCCTCCGACACAAGATAGTGACTTATTTTGCGACACAAAAACTTCGTCTGAGAAGTTGAGCATCAGACACAGACACAAGTGAGTATTGGCGAAGGATTTGGAGACGTTATGGAGACGGCTGACGCTGGTTATGTCGTCGTTCTTTGTTAGGTGGGCTATCGGCTAGACTAAGGTGGTTATCGGAGGATGACATGTGGAGTGTGGTGACCACATGGGGAGTGTGACATGGGGAGTGTGGTGACTACATGGAGAATGTGGTGACTACATAGGCAATGTGGTGACTACATGGGGAGTGTCGTGGGCGCGTCGACGCGGTGATGATACCGTGTCTTTGCGAGACTAGCGTCAATAGCCGTGGAAACTGCTGTGGCTGAAGGTCGTCTTAGAGGCGGATTCAAACGATGGCTTTCACCTGACGAACAGATCTGATCAGTAGATCGCAGTTTCTCGTTCTAAGGACCGTGGTGATTTCTGGTGATCTACGTCTGCTACCTAGATCCACGACTCTCCCTCTGTGATGGCCATTACATGGACCATGTGGTCCCAGCATGGACGATGTGATCCTATTACACTGCCAATGTGGTGGCCACGACATGATCCTTGTGGTAACCACATTGGTCGTGTGTTTGTTACATTGGCCGTGTGGTTATTGCATTGGCCATGTCGTGAGTCACATAGACTGTGATTTGTTCCATGACTATCTGGCCCCTTATGTTGGCCATGTCACCCCACCACTCAAGCATTACAACCGTGTGATCCCATTAGACTAGCTCCCTACGTTGACTATGTGATCCCACCACTAAGGCGGCATACACAGTGTGACCATTACATGGACTATGTGACCATTACATGGACTATGTGACCCGTTACATAGCTCAAGTCGTGCCATGACATAGTTGGTGTGACCCGTGACATTATCTATGTCATGGGTTACCCTGGACATGTCGCGAATGACATCGGCTATGTGACCCATTACATGGACTATGTGACCCATTACATTGGCAATGTCGTGAGTTACACAGTTGGTGTGACCCCCAACATGGGCTATGTGGTGACCACATCGGTGATGTCATCACGCCTTCCTTCGTTAACGGGTCCACTCGGACCTCCGGCCCTCGTTCCCGTGCTAACTCAGTGCAACAAGCAACAGAAGAACTCAAAGGAATCACTTCCCGTGACTCTCCCCGGACGTCCGCTCTCAAATTCCTCCATGCTGGAGACATTCAGATCAACGTGGAAGGCGCGTTTATCGTCCACAAGGACCAGAATGGACGAGAAACGCCTCCAGACACACGTGACATTGTTCTCCCCCACCACACTGCTCACGTGTCTCACATTGCCATTGATATTGGCGGCTCTTTGGCGAAAATCGTGTATTTCAGCCACGATGAGCCCAACGGCGACACTCTCGAGGACGTGGGTGGTCGGCTCAACTTCACCGTGTTTGAAACCGACAAGATTGACGACATGATTGATTTTCTCAAGGGACTCATGTCGCGTCTCCAGGACAACCACCGGCGAAGTTCGCGTTCAAACGAGCGTCTTTCTCCAGACGGTTCGTCTATCAGATCCTCTTCTCACGACTCCACCATTTCCGCAACTCCCGTGAAGCAGGCTCAGCAGTCGAACATGCGCATCATGGCTACTGGAGGAGGCGCTTACAAGTTTTACGAGCGTCTGCGCGACGAGCTTGGAGCTGATATTTCTCGCGAAGACGAAATGGAGTGTCTGATTGCCGGACTCGATTTTTTCATCACCGAAATCCCCGAGGAGGTGTTTTGTTACTCCGAGACGAATCCCATGGTGTTTGCTGAGCCTCGGCAGCCCTCAATTTACCCCTACTTGCTGGTCAACATTGGTTCGGGTGTTTCGATGATCAAAGTGCTAGGTCCTCAGCAGTTTGTGCGAATCGGAGGTTCTTCTCTTGGAGGAGGCACTCTGTGGGGTCTGTTGTCGTTGTTGACAGACGCTACGTCTTACGACGAGATGTTGGCAAAGGCGGCCGAGGGAGACAACTCGAATGTGGATATGCTTGTGGGAGATATTTACGGCCAGGATTATACCAAGATTGGTCTGAAAGCGACGACGATTGCGTCTTCGTTCGGCAGAGTTTTTAAGGAGATTCAGAGGGATCGGGAGGGGGGAGGTGAGGAGGATTTTGAAGGAAAATCTGAAAATTCGGGAAAATCTGAAAAATTCGGAAACTCGGAAACTTCCGGAAAACCCGATTCCGGGGATTCCGCATCAACGTCATCTGCTGACTCTGCATCCTCACACGCTCCCAAGTCCTCACGTGACCTGTTCAAGAGCGAAGATATTTCGCGATCGCTTCTGTACGCGATTTCCAACAACATTGGCCAGATTGCGTTTCTGCAGGCCCAGATCCACAATCTGCAGCACATTTACTTTGGCGGCAGTTATATCCGGGGCCATCTGCAGACGATGCACACGCTGAGCTATGCGATCAATTTCTGGTCGCAAGGAAGCAAGCAGGCGTACTTTTTGCGTCATGAGGGGTACCTGGGAGCTGTGGGTGCGTTTATCAAGAAGCAGCCGAGTGGATGGGGCAGGAGGAATAGTGCGGGGGAGTTGGAGCGGTTTGTGCAGTAGCCGGTGAGCGAGCTGCTTTGTGAGCGTCAGCGAACGAAGCAACGCGAGCGAACCGAGCTACTGTGTGGTAAAGGAAGGCGATATTAGTCTGTTGCTTCAGAAGGCGGTATTAGTTTATCCTGAAGAAGCTAGCGAGCTACTGTGTGGTTTTGAAGGACTGAGACTGTTTCAGGAGCTCTAGGAGCAGCTGAGTTTACCAGGATGTGGTTCTGGAAGGACTGACAGACTGTGTGAGCAGAATTACCTGTTGCGTCAGGTAGACGATACTAGTCTGTTGAGCTGAGAGCATCTTGAGCTACTGAGTGAGCTTGGAGCAAGAGTCGTCTACCAAAGAGCTGTTGAAGAAAGCAGAGTTGAGCAGGATGGTGGAGGATGGACTGTTAGCTGAAGAGGCCTTAGAGCAGAAGCCCTAGCTACGGTGTGGTTTTGAAAGGGTTGAAATCTGAGGTACAAGTAGACTATTCTAGTCTGTTGAAGGGCTGTTATCTCAGGAGCTCTAGGTGAAGAGAGTGTTGTCTGAGGTAGGGGGTCTGTTAGCTGGAGAGATGGAAGGCTAGTTTGCTTCTGAAGGACTGATAGTGCGTTGCTTCAGATGGACTGATCTTCGGAAGGACTGATATTCTGTCGCTCTACTGACTGCCGCTTCAGATTTCCTCTGTTAGACTCATAGCAGAACCTGAGGTATTGGTCGTTTCACAACTTCAGTCTCAAAGCTGACAGACTGTCGAACTCATATGTCATCCATATAACGGTGCAGATAGAGCACGTGCATAATTCATGATGTTACGATACGGAGAGTAGAGTGTAGTCTAGGTGATAGTGTAGCTCTAAGTCTCGGTGGTGAGTTTGAATAGACTGAATTAATGAATGATTTAAAATGAATAAATAGAAACATAAAAAAGATCTCTGATGTTGCTGTAGGAGATATAACAAGAAATGAGTGTTACTGAGTGGATGATCTTCCTGAGTGTTGATATTGTACAAGTTGCCAGACCTGAATGACAGATATTGGTTGAATGTGGCAGAGTCTGAACATCCTGTGTACCTTGATTATTAGTTAACATTTACTTAAGGCAAAAAGTCACCTGGGGGTTCAAAAACGGGGTTCCAGATACGGCAGAGGTATGAGAGTAGATCCAAAATGCCGCAAAAAGCTGGCATATTACTCCTAGGCAATTTACTAGGAGAGTGACAATACAAAATTCACCCCAATTCCGGTTCATCACCAGCTGCAATTACTTAGCCTTAACAAATCCTAAACAGCTAATTGGGGAAGCTTAGTAATCACAGTGAGAATTAAAAATCAGAATAAAAAATTAGAATTAAAATAAATAAATAAAAAGCAGAATTAAAAAATAAAAATAAATCAGAAAAAAAAAAGAGGAAAAAAAAAGAGGAAAAAAAAAAGAAAAAAAAAGCACTGTGGATAAAATCGTTCACAATTCCCCTTTGTTTCATTTCAGCCACTGCTCTTAACCCTGACTAACCCTGACTAACCCTGAACTAAAGAAAAAAATCAGAAAAAGTCAGAAAAAGTCGGAAAAATCAGGAACAAAATCAGACATAGAGAGAACGTGTCAAATAATCGACTGATAATTTAATCAACTTGAAGTCCATTGTCTCAATCTCTCATTAAACAGTCTCATGGTAAGATGAGAAGAGAACACTCTCAACTCGCCCAATAATGCTCCAATTTAACCAAAAACAACTTCGAACGACTCCAAATACCCCACTGATCAAAAGTCTCCATACAAACTACTCTCCATCTCTTCTCTAGCGTTCAGGAAAAGCATTCGTATTTCTTCTCAAATCCCACCTTAATCATGTTACACAAACACCTCTCACTTAAAATAATTCCACCCTAATTCCACTCTCTTCTTCTTACACATCACTCTCTCACCTCCAACACCTTTCTCACAAACAAAGCGGCGGACGCAATCATGTTATGTCTCCAATTCGGCGTTTGTGAGGGTGGGGAGGAGACTGGGTGATTGTGGAAGTGTTGTGGGCGTTACTTTGGTCATGTCGTGGGCATTACATTAGTGATGTGGTGACCACATTGACTATGTGGTGGGCATTACACTAATCATGTGGTGACCACATTGACTATGTCAGGGCACTACATTAGTCCTGTGGTCACCACACTGACTATGTCGTGGGAATTACATTAGTCCTGTGGTGACAACACTAACTATGTCGTGGGCACAGCTAACGTCGGGCGTGTAGTCCTTCTGTCTCCACACTGAGTATGTTGTTACCAGCTATGTTCATCACATTGGGCATTACATTGATCTTGTGGTTAGTTCACGGTTGTTACATTGATGTTGTGGTCACTACATTGATGTCATGGGCACTACAGCATAAATGTCAGCCACACACTACTCCAGTCGAATATCCATTTCCGGCCTCACACCTCTCATGTCTTAGAACTACGTCGTGTAGGGACTTCCCCGTCTCTGTCTCCACAGATTTGGCGTGGTCACTACATTAGCGATGTGGTCACTACATTGTTCATGTCGTGGGCACTACACTGATCATGTCGTCACTACATTGTCCTCGTGGTGACTACCCCTGTAGCGGGCATGGTCACCACATCGGCCTTGTGGTCACTACATTGGTCATGTCGCGGGCATTACACAGTTCATGTCACGGCCACACATCAGCCTTGTGCTCACTACATTGGTTATGTCGTGGGAATTACATCAGCCTTGTGGTCACCACATTCCCCATGTCGTCACTACATTGGTCATGTCGTGGGCTCTACGTTAGCCCTGTGGCCACTACATTCTCCATGTCGTCACTACATCTGTCATATCACCACTACATTCCCTTCTAACTCCCACCTCATTTGTCATGCTGTTATATACATCGTCTCCAGGTACTGGCTATACCCTCTTGTACCCTCACTCCTGCTTTTCGTTTCTCTCCTCGTACTGCAGGTCTTTCTTCATCCAGGTGTACCAGAGGAAGCAGGGGATGACAGTAGCAGCATGCCACAGTGAGTGGGCATCAATGAGGAACTTCCAGGGCGGGAAATCGAACAATTCCAGGCCCATAGCTGCCGAAATGGTGACACAGAGTCCAAACGGCATGAGAGACCACCATTCTCGAGTCTTGGCAAACTGCGTGAACGAGTACACGCTCCACATGATGAGTTGGAGTGCTCCTACCACGACATTGGCCGTCATGTTGTATCCGTAGTCAAACTTGATGAACGAGAGGTACGACACGTGGGCCAGAAAGAGGGTGACACAGACAGAAGCGAGGATGAGTCTGACTGTTTCTCTGGACTCTTTATCGAGTCTGAAGATTCTGACTGTGGCAAAAAAGAAGCCATAGAGCACAGACAGACCGGCGGAAAAGTAGTCCAGCTTTTCGGTCACGGGAAAGTCACGTGTGTGGAAAACGGAGCTCCAGATCCACGAGTTCATGCCCACGAGAGCAAATCCGATATAGTACGGGATCAGCGGGTTGGGTTTCCGTTTGTTCAGCTTTTTCAACATTTGCCAACCGAGATAATGGGGGATGAAATTTGCCATGGAAAAGACAACACTGGCGATTTCCTGGACGCCAAAGAAACGCAAAAAGGGCCATTTTCCGTGGAATTGCACGATTTCCTCGCCCTGGTGAACACGTGCAAACGTGATGATCTGCTGACATCGGTAGTCACATTCCTGAGGACAGTCCCATAGAAGCAGTCGGTGCAAAAGTGGAGGCACGTGTTTCTGGGTCTGACACGTGTGTCGGATGCAATTGACAACGCAGTTTTTGAAGTCAGGTGACCGGTCGCCGATCGACGCGGTAACCAGAGTCGCTAGAAGGAGCAGGATCACGTGGACCTTCATTGTGGTGTGGAGATAGTGAGTTGATGATGATGCACTTGGAGATGTGATGCATGATTTAAAGTGCGTGCATTATAGAGGTGGTGGAAAAAAGGTGGTTGAGGGTTGGTGGTTGTAGGAGATGAGGCTATGTGGGGAGGGGTACGTGGCTATTCCGTAGTTGCTCTCTTTCGGGTACGCGTTTTTTTTTTTTTTTTTTTTTTTTTTTTTT